>OY998129.1:271705-545524 GCA_963921915.1 Hyposoter dolosus
ACATAGAATCGTGCACTTAAGACCTAATTTTCGACATGTACACGACGCGGATGAACAGCCACTTTTTTCGCACCCGCACCTAATTACCTCTAACAAATCCGACGGAATAGGATCTTTCCTACACGTTATCGGTTCCAACATATTTCTACTTTTTTTCCACCCCCACTGCATCGGGTTCTTTGAACTTTCGCCTTGCCAGAACTGTGTCTAAGAAAAGATTTATGTATGATAGCTTTTCCCATCCACAGTTGAATAATTTTACAAAATGTTTAGATGTAAAATTCGTGAGAAACATGGTCATGGGTCTGCTATGGAGTTAACATAATTTTCAAGAACACCATCGCGTTGGCAAGAAAAAATCACGTGAAATGAAAAAAAAAAAAAGTTTTACGACCATTTTTGAGCAAGTTATTACATTTGTTAACTAAGCCGCTCGCGCCGGGCTGCGGAGTGAGAGGGGGCATCCCCACCGCGCCACCCAGCCGCGCGATCGACGCCGCGCGCTCGGCGGCGAGCCGTCGATCGAAAGATACTGATAATTGTGATGGCATGACTCCTCGTAAAGGAAATAATTTCATCGAATCTTATGGCCGGAAGCGTAGGGATTGCTGTAAAACTCGAATTTTGCAAAAATATTTATTACAACAATAGAAAGTTGAACAAAGGTAAAAACATTCATATCTCGGGCTGTAATCAAGATATTGCATTTTTTTTTTTTTAAATTGTTCGGTTTCCCAAAAGGCGTCAAATGATCCAAGAATTTTTCCGATATGTTTGCAACTTTGGTCAGAATTGTTATTTGTTTAAAAGGAAAAATCTAAAATCACCGAAAAACAATATTTATTTTTCGAAAAACGCATTTTTTTTTTTTCAAATCGGTTGTGCATGATGACAAGAAGCTCCTCGATTTTTTTCTACCTTGTGGGCCCTCGTCGGGAAATTCTATTGAAGGGCAAAGATTTTTCGATTATCGCAGATTATCGCTAAACTATATCTCGCAGATCGAAAAATCTTGCATGACTCTCTTGGGGTGTGGTTCCTTCACATCTCGTACGAGTTTGAAACCGATAAGTTGATAAATAACCGATTGCGATTGTAAAAATGAAATCGAGAATTTTCATTTTCTTTTGCCATTAACGGCTTAATTAACGATGTTAGCACTTTTTTTTCAGGACCTTTCTTACAGAGGACGTTATAATAAACAAATTTTATTTGAAACTTTTTTTGATAGGACGCGTTCCAAAAAAATTATCGCAAAAATAGCGATTTTTTAAATTTCAATAATTTTTTATTGCTAAAAAACAACTCGGAAATGTCCGAAAACTCAGGGCTATATTCCTGGAGGTCCAGACAACCTATAAAAAAATTGGCCAGGGGGTGGGTCTCTTGAATAGAACTTCGTGAAATATTGTCTAAGGTGACTGGACTACAAAAAATAGAAGAAAAAATACAACAAATAAGTAACAGACAGGCAACAGACGAAAAAATACTAAAAGAAAACTTGCAAATTTTAAAATCAACTACAAATCTTTTCCAATACGCTAAGGCACAAACCATTGCGAACATGGACGCTTTAAATAAAGCAATAAAAAACATAGAAAAAGCGTTCAATCAACAGACAGACCTAGTAGCACAAAGAGAAAACCTAGACGAAAACATAGACGCAATCGGTTTCGTATTAACACCGTTACTAAACGATGTACGAAGAATTTCAAATTTTCTAATAGGAATCCCGAAAGGATTAGTAGACCCAACTATTATTTCACCTAGACAACTAATAGACTATTTAACAAAAGCACGCGTAAACATCCCTCAAGGATTAAGCTTCCCAGTCGAAATAACACCGGAAAAAATTCAGGATATACTAAAAACATCCGAATTAGGCTCCTACAGCAGCAGATCACGAGTAGTGATCGTAGTAAAAATTCCATTAATAGAAAATACCGCATTTACAATAAACAAAGTCTATCCACTACCGGTAAGAGCAAATTCGAACACATTCCAATTCCTAGAAACGAAGGAAAAAATCATTACGGTAGACACGGAAAACAGAAACTATCTCTCACTATCAGAAGAGAATCTAAAAGATTGTAAAAGACTAGGAAAACAGTACTATTGCCAACCAAAACAGGCAACGCAAGTTATAGGAAAATCAACCCCCTGCGAAATATCTGTCTACCTCGGCTGCAAACCAGAGAAAAGTAATTGTACGCCAAGAATAGTAAAACTAGAAGACATTATGATAATAACATTAGAACAACCAGGAAGATGGCTTTACGTAGCCCCAAACCCAGAATCTCTCACGATAAAATGCAAGAATGAAAAAACTGCGTACACAACGATTATCGATACTGGAATACTGGTTTTGGACGGGAAATGTTCCGTCACTGCCGCCGATTTTAAACTAACAACTATAATAGAAAATACCCAACAAGAAACTGTAAACTTTATACCACCACACAACCTAACCTTCGAGATCGGAGCACCACTCGTTAAACATTTAAATTTGAATCTCAATACTCCGAATAAAACTGTTACAAATCCTCTCGAAGTAAATAAGCTAGGCGAAAGAATCGAAAATCTGCAAAACAAATTAAATGAAGAACCAGACCTTTGGTCAGGTCAATACCTTCACATCCTGGGAAATTATTCCCTTCACGGTATAACAATAACAGTACTCGTTATTTCCGCAATAATAATTGCAATTCGGAAATTTAGCAGAGGTCGGTGCGCTCGGACAATTTCCGACATTGAGCGACCGACGGCAATTTCATCAACGCAAGCAAAAAGAGAAATACAAGCTTCAGATTTAAAAGTTATATACTCACCGTCACCGAGACCAATTAATACGGATACCCTATAAATACATGTAAACCTATAACAATTTTTCAACGAAAATGTAAACAAAAAAATTGTAAGCCCAAAGACCAATAACAGAATTTGGATTGCTAGGAAAGTCGAAACCAAGTTTCGTCTCCCCAAGGGGGGAGGATTGTTGCGCCGAATGTCGCAACCAAATTCTTTAAACGACGATTTTACTTGCAACGAAGCATCGTCAGCAAACAGGCCATCGACCCGCCAAGCACACCTCGCATGAAAAGCGCCAAAGCGAGCGAGGTCAAATCAAATGCTGACGATCACAGACTTCGCAATCGATCGTCCCGTTCAATGAACTCATTGGGAAATAATCCCAAGACATCGGTACGATCGATTGACCAATAATTACCACCTCCCTCAATTATTGTAAAACCCCTAATCCAATAAAACCAAGGACTCCCTGCTACTCGAGCAGTCTGCGATCCGACACTGAACGTGTCTGATCATCATCGCACATATTGGTCTTAAGGGTCATAACCCGATTGTAACAAACACCTTTTAATAAACTTAGAGTTAAAACTGAAAGTATTGAGTTGGAGATTGACTCAACCTTGGCAACATCCCGAACTATTCTCGTCCTTGGCAAACTCGTCCCCACGTGACGATTTGCGGGCACAACAATGGGGAAAAAATTCAAACGGTGTCAAAAGTAGAATGAAAATAAATAGAATAAAGTAAAATAACATAACGGGATAACCTCCCACTTCATCCGTATCAACGACGAAATGGATGCAGACGAAATGGAAAGACACGAGTTTGCGCGGACGAGGGAAGATGCAAGAACCATGAGGGCTGAAGCCTGAGAACGAGGGGAAAACGAACGAAAGACTAGACCATGTAAAACCAGGGAACGACAGCACGGGAAAATGAGGAAACGAGGAAACGAGAGAACGAGGGAACGACGGAATGAGTAAACGAACAGACGAGAGAACGGGAGGACAAGAGTACGAGAAAAAGAGATAGCGAGAAGTGATAGAAAAAGACATCACATGGCCGTATGGTCCTTTCATTTTTGTCTTGTAATTCGATTATTTATACGACGAATAGAATGATTATGACGGTTGATGCCTACGACGAATTCTTTAAGATTAATTATCAAGATCATCTGTTTTTGTTGTTTTTTTTAATCTATCGTTATTTTTTATTATTTGTAAATAACCCGCGTCAGAAGTAAAAAAAAATTCGCGGGCCCAGCCACTTAACGGTGTTACATTTTTTCACCCTTTATGCTTCTATCAAATCCAGCTTAAAACAATCGTGAAAATTTAGTGCTCATTCGACCAGCGTATTACAATAAATGCATCAACTCTCGACTGCCTAATCTGCATTGATAACTAAAGTGTGCAATGTATTGAAAATGTAATGAAGGTAAAGACTAAAATTTGTTGGAAAAAGCGTTCTTCATTCAATAATCAAGAGACGCGGCAGCGCCTTGACGCCAAGTATTAAAAAGAAAGCGTAGCGCGAGAGCTGCCGTACTCTTATATACAGTAAAATAGGCGTTTTATGACGTCACAGCAACTTTAAATCGTTCTCACAGGAGAAAGGGTTGAGGGAAAAATCTCATATTAGACTCGAATTTTCTATGATTTTTTATCTTTCGAGTGGTCCTTGGTAGAACAGAATCCGTTCAGCCAATCCAGAGAAATCTGATATTGAAGATTTTGGACGCGAGGTTTGGGATGTTTTCTGTTTCTTGGAGTCAGAGAGGCGTAAGTTGTCCGCGAAGGCGCTTGGACATACGCCCTTACGCGTCTGGTGGACATTTTCGGCCCGTGACGTCACGCGCTCCGCTGAACGCGGTATCCCCACTCTTCACGCGCCACTGAGCGAGAGAGACAGACTATACGGGCCTCTCTTTCCGTATGGTTTTCATTGTCTAGGTACCATGGTTTTCCATGCCTCGGTCGACGGCTCCATGGTTTTCGATGTCTAGGTATATTTCTCCATGGTTTTCGTTGTCTATGTATTTTTCTCCATGGTTTTCGTTGTTGAGGTATATTTCTCTATGGTTTTCGATGTCTAGGTATAGTTCTCCATGGTTTTCGTTGTCTATGTACATTTGTCCATGGTTTTCATTGTCTAGGTCGACGACTCCATCGTTTTCGTTGTCCAGGTATATTCCTCCATGGTTTTCGATGTCCAGGTCGACGGCTCCATGGTTTTCGATGTCTAGGTCCACGGCTCCATGGTTTTTTTTTGTCTAGGTATATTCCTCCATGGTTTTCGATGTCTAGGTATATTTCTGCATAGTTTCCGATGTCCAGGAATATTTCTCTATGGTTTCCGATGTCTAGGTATATTTCTCCATGGTTTTCGTTGTCTATGTATTTTTCTCCATGGTTTTCGTTGTCCAGGTATATTTCTCCATGGTTTTTGATGTCTAGGTATAGTTCTCCATGTTTTTCGTTGTCTATGTACATTTTTCCATGGTTTTCGTTGTCTAGGTATATTTCTACATAGTTTTCGCTCTCTAGGTCGACGACTCCATCGTTTTCGTTGTCCAGGTATATTTCTCGATGGTTTTCGATGTCCAGGTCGACGGCACCATGGTTTTGGATGTCTAGGTCCACGGCTCCATGGTTTTTTTTGTCTAAGTAAAAAATACTCCAGAAAAGTAAAAAAAGAACGCCAACTATTAAAAAATCGCAACCTCAGTTGGAAAATAACGACTCAATTTTATTCTTGATATCACTTTGTAATGAAACACTTTTGATTTGCTATATTCATGTATTTTACTTTTTTTTCACTGCGAACAATCTTTTGACTTTCATAAAAATCTTCTCAAAAATTTTCAAACTCAATTGAGACAAAAAAAAATGAAATCATTGCAATATAGCCAAGAATTCATAAATGAGTGGCAAAATTTCACAGACGAACGTGCGCCCTCGACACATTCGGTTCAAGGGTTTCCCCATTTCGGAGGATTCCAGCATGATTATCCCGAATATTATGATGACTTCATGCTAGCTAAAGATCATGAATGCACGTACAATACAATTCCACGGGGAACGAAACATAAAAAAGGGCACGTTTGCGTACAAGGGCACGCGTACACGTACACGTACTTACCGGACGAATTCACTGCAAAGATTATACAAAAACTTGGCGTGCAGGGTTTTCAAAAATAATTTCGGGAAGACAAAAGATAATTGAATGTGACAGTTTAATGATCATCTCGTTTCCGTCTATGATAGAAGAATTTTCATTTTTAGATGGCATATGTCACTTTGTATTAAAGACAAACTATACGGGATAAACGACAGTATTTTCTAGTTGAATTTCGCGAACTCTCCCCGCATTGAATATCGCCCGCTGAACCCCCTGCTGCGAAGTATTCTATGCACCGAGGAAGGACAGTCCTCATCTCCGCCTCGCGCGCTTGGCTACGACTCGTCCTGAAAACACCGCGTTCGGCGTTAAATGTGCCATTTTAGGCCTAGTTCCACGACTCGAGGTTAAACGCGAGATTTAGTAACCGAACGTTGAATCTAATCGCTGCTCTAACAAGCGATTTATCGCAGTTGCGTTCCACAGTGCACTTTTAACCGGGGTTTTTGGAAACCTATATTCCATTAGAAATAACTCCAACCGAGCGCTTATTCCTTTTCAAATATCTTCGATGATTGGCTTTCTGGAATGGGACAGTGTGGAAGGGATACGTTGAATATTCTTTTCGATGCTCCAGTTCATGACGTATTTGCTGCAGGACTTCAAATACATTTTCATTCGATAAGCGAAGTCGAGCGGGTAAATCGATGTCATAAAATTCATCAAAATTCGTTTTTTCACAACTTTTGGTCTTCCATGTTAAAAAAATCTTTGAGTTCTGACTGAAGACGATAATAGAGCATCGATAATTCGTCTGCCTGCTATGTTTTGGCAACATTATTATTTGTGTGTCCACTCGAATTACTGTTAACCCTCCGTAAACACACAGTACAATTAGTGCACCGTCCTAGACACACATCGGTCAGGCGCCCTACTGTTTTTTTACTGTACTTTTGGACTTGTTGAGAAAATCTGAAAAATTCAGGAAAGTAGTTTTCGATATGTGGGAAAAGAGCCTGCAGTGGGTGATGGATAAAAATTCTTTTTAATTATTGTTATATATTTAATGGTAATATATACGAAAAAGGAGAAATTAATGGCATTCGCTGAATGTGCTGGACACCCAACACCCATATGTGTCTACTGAGGGTTAATACACATTACACAGAGAGAAACAGGAAGTTATAGGTTAAGAAATGAGATTTCGCAAGCAGCGAGCGAGCTGTCAGTTGGCACATACACATCACTCATACATCCATAACCTATATATGACGGATGTTTAGCCCGTTAAACGCCCAATCTCGGCCGGTTATATTTGACCGACGAAACTTCGGCTCAAGCGTGGATTAAGGAGTTGCGGAACGCGCGTTTTTCATTAAACCCCGTTTACCAACTTCACCGAGATTTATGGAACCGGGCCTTAGTCGTGTTCTTTAGGGTTAGAAGTGATCCAAACAGTGTAGAACTGATCCGTTCGCGCATGCGTAGACGGAGTTGTCCATCTCGCTTTTTGTTGTCTACGCTTACGTGAGCGGATCAGTTCTACACTGTTTGGATCACTTCGAACTTTTGTCTCTTTGTTAATCGATCACCTTGTTTTCCGTCTATGATGAGAGAATTTTCATCTTCGGATAGCATAAGTCAGTTTGTATTGAAGACGAGCTATGCTATGAGATTCGCGAACTCTCCCCAATTGAATATCGCCCGCTGAACCCCCTGCTGCGAAGTATCCTATGCACCGAGGAAGGACAGTCAACGCCGAAGGCGGTGTTAAATGTGCCATTTTGTCTCTTTGTTTCTTAATGTATCCCGTCTGTTTCCGCCCCCCTCTCAGCGGCTACCCCAGTACGGGTAAACATGGATGAGGAATTCCTTCGCCGAAATTATTTTTGAAAACCATGCACGCCAAGTAATCTTTATAGTGAATTCTTTGCAGTATAATCTTTGCAGTGAATTCGTCCGGTAAGTACGTGTACGTGTACGCGTGCCCTTGTACGCAAACGTGCCCTTTTTTATGTTTCGTTCCCCGTGGAATTGTATTGTACGTGCATTCATGATCTTTAGCTAGCATGAAGTCATCATAATATTCGGGATAATCATGCTGGAATCCTCCGAAATGGGGAAACCCTTGAACCGAATGTGTCGAGGGCGCACGTTCGTCTGTGAAATTTTGCCACTCATTTATGATTTCTTGGCTATATTGCAATGATTTCATTTTTTTTTGTCTCAATTGAGTTTGAAAATTTTTGAGAAGATTTTTATGAAGGTCAAAAGATTGTTCGCAGTGAAGAAAAAGTAAAATACATGAATATAGTAAATCAAAAGTGTTTCATTGCAAAGTGATATCAAGAATAAAATTGAGTCGTTATTTTCCAACTGAGGTTGCGATTTTTTAATAGTTGGCGTTCTTTTTTTCCTTTTCTGGAGTATTTTGCCACGGATTTCCTTCCTTTTTGGGAAGGGCCATATTTATCAAAATTTAAATGATGGGGAAATTTTTATACAAAGTAATATAAAGATAATTGAGTCATAATTTTCCAACTGAGGTTACACTTTTTTAATACTTGGCGTCTTTTTTTTACTTTTATAAAGTATTTTTCCACGTCAAAAAATATAGTGGCTAAAACGAATATATCAGCTGAAACGAATGAGTTTTCGTTAGAAAATTTTGGAGTATTTTCCTTCGGAATCTCAGTACACTTAATCAATGTCATAGTCCTGGATGAGCTTAGAAGAATTAACAAATGTGTGGGGAGTAATTGCCAATGCGACAAAGTCGAGAGATTACGGGAGACTCATTGGATGTAAAAATGTTACCTATTTTTATCTAGTGTGATTTCTCGTGAAATAGTTATTGCACTTCTAGGATGCGTCCTGAGTCGTATATTAGCATGCACCTCTCAGCGGACACACGATGTATGTAATTCCGTTTGTTTTCGGCGTCCTTAATTTTATTTCGCGTACCAGGTTGACAAATCGATGGGACATGTCTCATTTACGTTCATTGTTTATAGGCCCTTGACGATTTGATTTTTGCGGTTGTCTTCAATATTAATATTGTCGTAATTCTATTTTTTTTAAATCTAGCGTGAGTCAGAATAATGGGAAGCATTTGGCATTGAGTTGGGAATAAAGAAAACTAATTGATTATTCCCGAGGGAAGCTGTCGTGAAAGATTTTTTAAAATTATCAGAATTCCAATGATCTTAGCTTTCTTTTTAATTCTTTTTGTTTCTTCGTTTACTTGTTTTTGTGTTTTCCGATCCTCGTTTTTCTCAACATATTTTCGTACATCAATGACTCGAGTCTCATTGGCGCGAAGCAGGACGGAGCTCATTCGGATGATTACGAACTAGCATGGAAAAAACAAATCAAGGAACAAGAAAGAAAAATACAAATAATTTTTGAAACGAAGAAAAATAAATATCGAGAAAAATAAGCCGGAAATGAAAATGATCAGTTTGACCAAACGGTTACGAGGAATCTTTTTTTTATGCTATATCATCGGAGTACATTACCAGAGCACGTATTTATATTGTAGATAAATTATCAAAAACATCACAGTCAGGTTGCTAGGTTTTGGTGAGACATTTCAACAAATTCTCTGTTTGTTTTTTGGTTTTTTTGTTGTTCATTTCCGTCTTAATTCGTTCCTCGACTGGCACGCATGCAAGAACGCGAGGAGTCAGCGAGACCTTCTATTTTAAACCATTCAGTCGTAACGCGATTGATCTCCCCGGTAATTTGCTAAAGTGAATTTAATCGATCGATTCTAGTTAGCGAGCCTCGGCGTCATCAAATTATATTTCTTCACTTTTTTCCGCACGTCAAATAAACGAAGAATTATTTAAAATAATAAATGACAGAATCTCGACAAGAAAACTTTACCACGATTACTTTCGCACAAGAACTCGGATGACAGTCATCAAGAGTCATCCAGATTTTTGAAAACGTTTGTACAATTCAATCTTAAGAAAGAACGAAACATGCTGATTTTTTGGTGTATTTTTCGTTCAAAGGATCTGAAAATGTAAATTCACGGAACTACGAATAAAGTCAATAGTTTTTTCATTACAAATTTGATTGATAAATTGAAAATATTCTTGAAATGAAATTCCGAACTGATTTAAAAAAAAACATAACGTTTAGCTCTAGATTGACGAAAAATGAGCATGCCGAAAAGTTTAAAAACGAATATGAATTGCAGTCAACTCAGTTGCCAACCGTCGATACTTTCCACGGAACGTAAAATTATTCGAAATCGGAAAAAATCATTAAAAGTAGCCAACTGCAGTTTGACGATTTATTGCACAAACATCACCGAGTTTCAGCGCAAGAAATACGGGCTAGAATAAAGGTCGTTGCAATGTGATTGTCACGTAAAATTCGATGCGAATATGTGGAAAAAGAGACTCGGACTAAACTGACAGAAAAACGATAAGGAATCTTCGTAACGGAGCCTTGCGGTTATTAACGAAACGCATATATACAGACATACAGACTCTCTTTCTCTCTTCTTGTCGCGACTCTTGTGCTCTCCGATTCTGAGGCTACCGCCGTTTGCCTTGCTTTCTTTCGAAATATTCAACAATTTTTGATATTGTTTTGCTCGATGAGCCGATGCCGCCGAAACGATCGTCCTAGCAGGACGAATCACCGCCGCCGACTCTAGTGACATTCTCGGAGAAATCGGTATCAATTGAGCTTGTACGATGATCATCAAGCAAAAAGAGGCTGCTAGCTGCCGAACTACTGAGAGTCGATGCGTGTCGACGATGCGGTGGCTCGGTGCTCAAAAAATATTTTTTGTAAATTAAAAAAAAAAAAAAAACAATATTTACCTCATAAGTCGGGCATGCGTAACTCATTTCCATGTTTCAAATTTGCTCCGCATTTTTTTACTCGGGAGCAAATCGAGAGAGAGTTCAGAACGCCATGATTTTTCGCTGAGAAATAATGGAGCTCGGAATTCTTTTTATTTTATATTATAAAACCTAGCCGAAAATCCCCTCCCCGGGGATAAAGCCTGGACAAGTCCATTTGTTGGTGACAAATTTTTTCATTTGTTTTCACCGATAAATCTCCTTGCCTTAAAAACCTTGTTACGAAAAACATCTCGCCTAATCGGCTAAAAAGCCTTCGTATAAAAAACATCTCGCGTAAAAAACCTTGGTATAAAAACCATCTTGCTTAAAAAAGTTGAAGTCTCTTCAAAATAAAAGAATACAATCACCTAAGAAACCTTGTATAAAGAAAATCTCGTCTGAAAAACCTTGGCCAAGATTACCTAAAAAAATCTAAGACCCTTCAAAGAATACAATGAAGAACATCCTAACAAATATTGAAAACCCTTCAAATGAATACAAAAAAAGTATATCACCAAAAATGGCAAGAAAGAATAACCCAAAATTATATCATTCACGTACAGCACTAAATTTTCTGATATCAATAAAAGGACAAGTTTTTCATTCACGTCCAAGAATTGACTAATGAGTAATGAGACAAAAACATTTGTTAGCAAAAAATGGTTATTCAATCAATGAAGAACCACCTTACAAAAATCTCCTTGAAAAATTAAAAACACCTGAAATGAATTTAAAAAAAATAGAACAAAAATACTCAAATAACATTAATGTAAAAATGGATCATTTAGGTTCAACACTAAAATTTCTGATACCAATAAGAGGACAAGTTGTTCGTTCAGGTCTGAGATTCGATTAACGACTAATTAGTCAAAACCATTTGTTGGCGAAAAAAAGTTTACCTGAAAAATTAAAAACACCTGAAATGAATATACAAAAATACAACAAAAAATGCTGAAAAAACATCATGTAAAAATGGATCATTCACGTTGAGCACTACAATTTCTGATACCAATCAGAGGACAAATTTTTCGTTGAGGTCTGAGAATCGACTAACAACTGATTAGAAAAAATCATTTGTTGTCAAAAAAGAGTTTATACTAACTTCCAGGGTTTCAATGGTTGTGAATAATTTGACCAAGTTTCTCGAGTTTTCGCCCAGATAGATTTATCACAGGTTATAACTTGAAGCCCCCAATACTGTTTGATCGGTAATAATTTGTTAAACGGTCACCACCGTACGTTGAGCGAGTGCGCACAGAGTACTTGTCCGGCCCATAAGTTTTTATGCAAATGGCTAATTCAAGGAAAAATCAATATATAACTGTTGTGTGTCTGTAGTCATGTAGACATATGCACGTCAACTTGTTGGAAATTGAAATTGATTCATACATTCTTGATGAGTTGAGAACAGAATTAATATTCATTGAAATTCTTCAGCGTTCTCATTATCTTCGTTATTATTATAAATACTTCAAAATTCATCAAGTTTTCAAGAGTTAGTGATATTAAGGGTACAAGATTTAGGGTACCTGCAGATACCTACTCGACATTACGAAGTTATGATATTCCTGGGAGAAGGCATGGTTAAATTAGTTAATTAATTTGTGATATCCAAGATAATCGTTGTCAGCAATTGGATCTGACATCACTCATGGGGCTTCGGAGAATTGAATCCTGGCATCGTCCGATATCAGTGTGGATTGACCACTTTTGCATAATCACAGGAAATAATGGCCACAGTATAAATCATAATTAGAATAATAATGAATTATATAAATGAAAGATTATCTATTGTGCCTGTTTGCTTCTTTTTTCTTGAATTTTTCCTGATTTTTTCTTGAATTAGCAATTTGCATAAAAAGTTATGGGCTGGACAAGTACTCTGTGCGCACTCGCTCAACGTACGGTGGTGACCGTTTAACAAATCATTACCGATCAAACAGTATTGGGGGCTTCAAGTTATAACCTGTGATAAATCTATCTGGGCAAAAATTCGAGAAACATGGTCAAATTATTCAAAACCATTGAAACCCTGGAAGTTAGTATAAACTCTTTTTTGACAACAAATGATTGTTTCTAATCAGTTGTTAGTCAATTCTCAGACCTCAACGAAAAATTTGTCCTCTGATTGGTATCAGAAATTGTAGTGCTCAACGTGAATGATCCATTTTTACATGATTGTTTTTTCAGCATTTTTTGTTGTATTTTTGTATATTCATTTCAGGTGTTTTTAATTTTTCAGGTAAACTTTTTTTCGCCAACAAATGATTTTGACTAATTAGTCGTTAATCGAATCTCAGACCTGAACGAACAACTTGTCCTCTTATTGGTATCAGAAATTTGAGTGTTGAACCTAAATGATCCATTTTTACATTAATGTTATTTGAGTATTTTTGTTCTATTTTTTTAAATTCATTTCAGGTGTTTTTAATTTTTCAAGGAGATTTTTGTAAGGTGGTTCTTCATTGATTGAATAACCATTTTTTGCTAACAAATGATTTTGTTTCATTACTCATTAGTCAATTCTTGGACGTGAATGAAAAACTTGTCCTTTTATTGATATCAGAAAATTTAGTGCTGTACGTGAACGATATAATTTTGGGTTATTCTTTCTTGCCATTTTTGGTGATATACTTTTTTTGTATTGATTTGAAGTGTTTTCAATATTTGTTAGGATGTTCTTCATTGTATTCTTTGAAGGGTCTTAGATTTTTTTAGGTAACCTTGGCCAAGGTTTTTCAGACGAGATTTTCTTTATACAAGGTTTTTTAGGTGATTGTATTCTTTTATTTTGAAGGGACTTCAACTTTTTTAAGCAAGATGGTTTTTATACCAAGGTTTTTTACGCGAGATGTTTTTTATACCAAGGCTTTTTAGCCGATTAGGCGAGATGTTTTTCGTAACAAGGTTTTTAAGGCAAGGAGATTTATCGGTGAAAACAAATGAAAAAATTTGTCACCAACAAATGGACTTGTCCAGGCTTTATCCCCGGGGAGGGGATTGTCGGCTAGGATATCACTTCTTTTTTTCTGACTCTGAATTTTGCATTCATTTTAAGTATTTTGAATTGTTATTGGCCAAGGTTTTTTAGGTGAGATGTTTTGTACCAAGATTCTTTAGGCAAGATGTTTTTTATACCAAGGTTTTTTTAGGCGAGATATCTTTCATACCAAGGTTTTTTAAGCGAGTAGATTTATCTGTGAAAACAAATGAAAAAGGTTGTCACCAACAAATGGACTTGTACAGGATTTTTTCCCCGGCGAGGAGATTTTTGGCTAGGATCATCAATTTTCAAACGAAAATCGCTCTGCTCCGAGTAAAAATGGCACAAATTATGATTTTTTTTTCCAGCCACACAGTTTGATGAGCTGAAACGAAGAGCAAACACGTGCCAACGTCTCAATGTATCGCGAGAATGCAATTTTCACTTTTTGACCACGAGTTGGAAAAAATCAGAGTTTTAACATCAATTTGTAGCGAAGAATTTTTCTTCTTGGCTCCATGAGAATAAAATGCTGATTTTTTCCCTGCAAATAGACTCTGTGAAACTCAATTGAAGCCCAGAATCATGTCTCTATCTCAATTTTCCACCGAGATATAAATTTTTGCCGATTACCATGATTTTTGCTTGAAAATGACGATTTTTCATCATTTTTCAAACGAAAATCGCTCTTCTCCAAGTAAAAATGGCACAAATTATGATTTTTTTTCCAGCCACACAGTTTGATAAGCTGAAACAAAGAGCAAACACGTGCCAACGTCTCAATTTATCGCGAGAAGGCAATTTTCACTTTTTGACCACGAGTTGGAAAAAATCAGAGTTTTAACATCAATTTGTAGCGAAGAATTTTTCTTCTTGGCTCCATGAGAATAAAATGCTGATTTTTTCCCTGCAAATAGACTCTGTGAAGCTCAATTTAAGCCCAGAATCATGTCTCTATCTCAATTTTCCACCGAGATATGAATTTTTGCCCATTACCATGATTTTCGCTTGAAAATGACGATTTTTCATCAATTTTCAAACGAAAATCGCTCTTCTCCAAGTAAAAATGGCACAAATTATGATTTTTTTTCCAGCCACACAGTTTGATAAGCTGAAGCAAAGAGCAAACACGTGCCAACGTCTCAATTTATCGCGAGACGGCAATTTTCACTTTTTGACCACGAGTTGGAAAAAATCAGAGTTTTAACATCAGTTTGTAGCGAAGAATTTTTCTTCTTGGCCCCATGAAAATAAAATGCCGATTTTTTCCCTGCAAATAGACTCTGTGAAGCTCAATTTAAGCCCAGAATCATGTTTCTATCTCAATTTTCCACCGAGATATGATTTTTTGCCCATTACCACGATTTTTCTTGAAAATGATGTTTTTTCATCAATTTTCAAACGAAAATCGATCGTCTCTGGTTAACAGCAGTAAAATGATGATTTTTTTTTTCAGTAACACGGTTTGTTCAGCTCAAACGAAGCGTAAACACGTGCCAGAATCTTCATTTTATGCGGGCATACCATTTTCGGTTTTTCACCAAGAGCCTTGAAAAATACAACATTTTACCATGGATTGTGAGCAGAAAGTTTTTGTCTTTGGTTGTTTCGAGTACGCTGCTGATTTTTTTCCTTGAAGTATATTCTGTGGAGCTAATTTGAAGCTCAGATACATGGCATTATCTCAATCCGTTGCCGAGATATGATTTTTTGCCCATTACCACGATTTTTGCTTGAAAATGACGTTTTGTCATCATTTTTAAGCAGAAAAACGATCGTCTCCGAGCAAGGCTAGTAAAATCATGATTTTTTTTTCATCGACATGGTTCGTTCAGTTGAGAAGAAGTGTGAACACGTGCCAGCATCTCCATTTCTTGCCAAAATACCATTTTCGGTTTTTCACCACGAGCTTTGAAAAAAAACATTTTTTTACAAGAATTGGATGCAAAGAATTTCCTGTCTTGGGTTAGTCAGAGTACGATGCTGATTTATTTCCTATAAATATACTTTGTCGAGCTCAGATTGAGCCCAGATACATGGCATTTCAGAAAACTTGTCGCTGTATAATATTTTGCTCCTTCCGGAGCAAAACTCTCACCAACACGATTTTTATGTAGCTCACCGACAAGATTTTCACGTCGCTGAGAGTTATTGTCGCTTTGCGATTAATCCAACTAGTAGGGGAATAAATGCATCGTTATCAGAAAGCGATGAATGTTTTCCCTGTAAGAATCATTTAGACAAATGTTGTCGCTGCAAACGATTTCAAAAAACTTGTCGCTCCATAATATTTGGCTCCTTCCGGAGCATAACTGTCAGCGACACGATTTTCATGTCGCTCAGCGACAAGATTTTTATGTCGCTGAGAGTTATTGCCGCTTTGTGATTAATCTAACAAACAGGGAAAACATGCATCGCCATCAAAAAGCGATGAATGTTTTCCCTGTATAAATGTTGTCGCTGTAAACAATGCCAGAAAACTTGTCGCTCCACGATATTTGTTCCTTCCGGAGGAACAACTTGTCGCTGAGCGTTATCCAGAGCTTCAGATAACTCGCAGCGACAAGATTTTCATGTGGCTCAGCGACAAGATTTTTGTGTCATTGAGAATTATTTGGAGCTTCCGGATAACTGGCAGCGACAAGATTTTCATATGCCTCAGCGACAAGATTTTCATGTGGCTCAGCGACAAGATTTCTATGTCGCTTAGAGTTATGGTCACTTTGCAATTAATCTAATGCCAGCGGCGATGTTATATATGCTGTAAACGAATCAAATTGTGGGTGTAGGAATGGGGCAAAGGTTGTGAAGCATATTCATTCATGAAGCATATTCCCCCGTCACTGGAGCATGTCGGTGGTAATGCCAGCTGCAAGCCAGCATTTATGAGGTTATGACGATCTGTGTTACGTCCAAGTAACAAACTCTAAAATAAAATTGCCCTGTTTTAGACCTTAGCAAAAGCTAATTAGTCTGGGATTCGTGCATGGAAGTTTTGTTTAATCGAAGGGGTGAAGTTATATTTAATTCCCTCAGGATCGAGGCGATCGTTTCATCATAGAGATTTTAGTTGAAAATTATCCCTTCAATTTTCCCATGTAGAAGTTCCTACGGGGGTCATTTATTGGAATATATTTTGGATGGAGGAAATCGATTGAATATTCCACAGTTTTAAGAACATATGGTACTGTTTCCAAAGGGGTGAATGAAATAATCTTCAGAAATTCCTCGGTATAATAACCGTGGGTTTTCTTCCTTGAATAGCCGTTGTATTCGGCGGTTATTTTAATTAAGAAATTCTTTCTACCGCCCGGTTTTCCCACTAGAACAGAATAATGATATCTCAGAGATGAATTGGTGAGGAACCTGGATAAATTCGCGGAGGGCCGCGCTATTTATCCAGCAAAGTTTGAAAAAGGAAAATAGTGCACGAGGTTGTCCGCGCTGGACTTATTATTGAGGAAATTTTTAAGAGCACGAGGTGGCCCGCGCTGCTCTTAATTGGTGAGTGAACGAAGGAGAAATTCGGAATACGCGGTGGGCCGCGCTATTCTGAATTTCTTTTGAAGGATATTTCAGGAAAGTGTAGAGTACGAGGTGGTCCGCGCTACTTTGGTTAGGATTTTTACTTACTGATGATTTTTGGTTGGTCAGAAATTTATTTCCTGGTCCTTTACAAAATTTTCTTCCTTACTGACTAGAGTGCTAAAAATTCGGGCCTTTTATACCCGTTGAAAACGAGGGTGGTAGAAGGTGAGTCCCTTGTGATTGGTGGCCCACTGTTTCCCGCCCTTTACATATTTTTTTAAAAATAGTGGTTTGCGGAGGAGCCTTATCTTAGAAGGCTGCCCTCTAACTCTTAGGTGGTAGTTTTCTTGGTGGGGAGAATTTTTCCTTAAGGGTCCTATTCCCTTTCCTACTCCTACTCTTACCAAGGACTGATATCTCAGCCCCGCTATATCTAGTGGAGGAGTGGGGCGAGGTGCTGAGGTTACGCTGTAATGTGATGACGTAACATCTGTCAAAGCTGTAAGCACAGTATTCACGTTTTTCTTCCATAACCCTGCATTCTCGAGAAAATAAATGGTTAGCCAACGTTTGTTGTTCGACAAGGAATAAGTTTGTAAGTGTTACTTTCTCAAAAATACTAACGGCGTGAAAGAAAAATGTGAACCTATTTCAGCTATCTCTCTCACACTCGCGTCCATATGGGCCTGTTACGTCCTAGCTCTCACGCTAGACCCCCTATAATTTTTTTTTTCATTAAACATGTACCATCGGTAGGTACGCTAACTGGCAAACATCATCATTTGTCGATATTAACTTCATACATACCAATTAGATTAGAACTTAGCATACATTCTAATCCGAATCTTACATATTCCTCTATATATTACATAAGACAGAGTGCAACAGAAACCCTTACAATGCACCCGTTGTCCTGAAAAGTAACACGTACGCTCTAGCGTACCCGACTTTCCGTCACCAAACACCCTTCTGCTGTACCCTACAGAAAATCTAGAAAACACATTAAATCTAAGATGAATGTTTTCCTCTAACATCATTCCTAACATTATTTCTCCGAAAAACCATCAAAAAGAAAACGTTTTTCCTTTACATCGTCTCTAATATTATTTTCTCTGAAAAACTGTTGAAATTTGATATCTGAAATCAAGCACATCCGAAAATATTCCCATACGCCTAAAGTCGTAAAACTTGCTCTCCTACAGTCAAGATGTGCACGTGCAACCACTTGCATCTAGAGCAATCTCGCCTCTTTTTCTCGGAAGTCTAGGCGACAGCCTAATTTTAATGACTTTTCTTCCAATCATATTTTCAGAAAAGTCCTCGCTTCCAATACAAGCCAATCACAGATTAACGACACAAAAATTAACGACTTCTTAACCTATCCTCGTATTTAAATATAACGAAATCAATCCCTTCCACAACATCTTATCCCCAGAAAATCTAGCAACTCTGAGCTCGAGACAGAGCAAAAGAAAATTACTCAAGTCAGTTAGCATCGAGAGTCAGAGACATCAACTTCGTTTACAAAACCTCAAATCTGCGGCAACGATTAATTGTGCGCAACGATTAATTGTGCGCTCAGAACAAAACTGACTCTCATAAAAATCTAAATCGTAAATAACTACCAATGTTAATAATAGCTAACTCAAGAATACCATTCAACATTAACAAGTGTAACAAAATTCAGTGTAAAACCAAATGTCAACTTTATCAACAAGAATAAATAGACATTTATTATTTTCTTTTAATAATAAAAGAAGTGTCCGTCCTTTATTTAAAAGGGGTCTACGAGGCTCCCGTGGTCAAGAACCCTCTCAAACCTCGATCTACCACAAAGGTAATTCTAAATCGTTAAAATATAGTAATCGGTAAATCGGAAATCACGGAGATCACACCAAAGAATCTCAAACCGTCGATCAAGCGAAATTCAAATATCGCGGTCAAAACTCAAAGCTCCGTGAGCCGAACGATCCCATCTCTTGGGACGTAACAGGCCGTTGAAATATCGATGATGATTTTTTCATCGTGATCAGCTGACGTTTTTCGCCCGCTCGTCTACACTGTTTGTTTTATGTGTCGTCAGTCGCAACCAATCAGGAATACGATGGCCACACGGGCCCTTTCTCTGTGTCGTATACATACATGCACGCACACTTCGATCATCGCATAATTTTGCCTGTGCAAAGTTTTTTTTCAGCAATCACGGCATCAATCGGGTTGATTTATGGCTCAATCGAAGGGGAATAACTTAATTAGTCTACATTTCAAATTTCAGATCATGAGATTACCCCTTGGCTTAGTAATTCAAGAAAGAGTCTACCCCCACCGTCGAAATCGCTTTATTCGGAGATAATATACTTGGGTGAGTCTCGGACAAGCAGACGACGCTGTCAAATGTACTTGTCCCGAGACTCTGCCGAGTCTCTTGATTCCAAATACTTACCTACAAACTGAGTGATAACCAGATGTTGATTCCTTAATAATTAATGTCGAATGTTAGGAAACCTTTACACAACTTTTCGTCGAACTTTTTCAAAAACTTTCCTATTAACTCTCTCGTATTACGTGCTTCCGAACGAACTGTGCGAAAACGTTTTGACTAAAAGTTACGACCACGGAAACATCATACGCAAAAAATCGGAAACAAACGTTCGTACAGTAAAACAATGACCGCGAGCGCGAGACCGAAGCTCAATCAAGCGGTCAAAACAATGGCAGCCCAGCCAGCCATGCAGCTCTGCAACCTGATTGGTTCACGGAATTCCCGGGCCTTGCGCAAACCTTCGCGAACCTTCGCGAAGCTTCGCCAAACTCCGAACTCGCAACAAAGAGCTCGCGAGGGCCCCGAAGCGCCTCACTTCCCCGGCGGACTCGACGAGGCACACGATTTAGTCTTTTGTTTCTTTTCGTAAATCTTTTGGCAAATTGTGTAAAATCCTTTCAACAACGACCAGGCGTGACTTAGGACAACTCTCGAAAACTTCGTGGACCTTTTCGGCACCGTTCTTTTTGCTTTTGAACCAAGTAACCAAGTAAGTCCTTCGATTATTACCGGGCATGCGACGCCAAGCTGGAGCCATTCTTTCCTATTCGTCCCAATAATCGCGATTCCTTTTTCTCTCCTCGAATTGATTATTCGAGAAGGAGTTTTTCGTCGGTCAGTCGACGCGACGAGTGTTGTGCCTCGAGTCGTTGCCCTAAAAATCCCTCCAAAGTCATTAAGCCCCTTTGTTTCGCCCATTGCCCTTCGATTTTCCGCCAGCCATTGTCGATTCATAGGTCATGTTTTTGAGCCCCCTTTTTCGTATTTTTTCAGTCCCGTCGTCGATCAACAGCCTCTGTTCCTATTGAATTAGTCCAGTTTTCCCGTATTTTTGTATCGAAGGCGAGCGGCACTTTGTTACGTTCGACCAATCCGATCCGACCATTCGCGTGGTTCGCGCGGCCGCGTGGCTCGCTCACCCCTTGTCCCCTTCTGTCGCATTTAAGAGTTTTGTTGTTTTGATTGAGCCAGTCCTCTTAAGAATTACGTAAATTCTCCAATTTATTTTTATTAATTAGTTGATTTATTTTAATGATGAATTTAAGTAAGACTTTGAAAAAGTAGAAAAGAATAAAATTGGACAAACAAATTCGTCACCAAAATAAATTCCTTGATGAAGAGAAATTATCTGGAGTATTTACGTATATGTTGTAACAAGATTTTCCCGTCTCGGGTCCATCCGTCCCTTCGGAGCCTCTCGGTCACTCCCCCTCGGGTTGCCTTGGCTCGGCCGGAGTGAGCTGGGCGCCAGGTACAAGCGTACCGTCGGTAACACTGACTTCTAATTTGCCCACGCCGGCCCAGACCTAAAGGCCAAGGCACCCCGGGGCCACGAGAACTCCGGCTGGTCCGGCTACTCAGCTCAACTGAGGTACGAATGATAGAGGGGCTGGGTTGGGGCGAGAGAGCAGCAAAGGATATCAAACTCGTAAATAAAGGACACGTACGCGAGCAAATAAAATGAACAACTGATTTATTCAAAGGAAACAAAGAACGGCGAATTTACATGAAGCGCGCGGTCGAGCACGACCGCAGGACGGCGACAAAATCTCGAATCGTGCGAACAAGGTGCGGCGCTAGCGTGTGCGACGCTAACGCAGGTACGGAGTCGAAACTCAGATAACTAGGACCGTAGGCAGGTAAGTAGGCAACCTAAACGGGGGAACCGCACTAATTCCCTACAAGAATCACAATGAACGAAGGGCGCAGTACGGCGCAGGCAATCCGGTCCCTAGCGGGGCGAAGCCCAGGAAATGAGGTAACTAAGGCCCGAAGGCAGGTAATTAGGCAATACACAGGAAATCAGACGCCTTCGCGAAGAGGTTACAAAACGAGGCGCACTGCGACGCAGGTAATTCGCGACAATCAGGTAACTAAGGCCCGAAGGCAGGTAATTAGGTAATACACAGGAAATCAGACACCTTCGCGAATGGGTTACAAAACGGAGCGCACTGCGACGCAGGTAATTCGCGACAATCAGGTAACTAAGGCCCGAAGGCAGGTAATTTGGCATTCTAAGCGGCCACGAGAACCGAGGAAATATAACAAAATTATTCGCCACGTGACGTCACACGGAGAAAGAACGATAAACTCGAAATTCATACAAAACACGATAATCCAAAATACAACCTCGTCGGAAACGCTCGACGAAGGACGAGAACAATGCGAGAACGGCCGATACATAAGCGTGGAATGCGACGCGGGCGGGAGAGAGATAGAGCGCAAACAAACCGGGGCGAGCCACGCGCGGCCGACCTCGAGCGAACAATCGCGAAAAACTGACGCAATATTGCGGCGTAAGACTTGAAACTTTACGGAATTCGATGCACGAACTAGAGACTCTAAATCAATTGACACGACATAATTAATTGCCAAAAACTCGAATAAAAGACTGATATTAAGGAGCGAGTCGTCAAAGGGACTCGACGGAAGCGTGGGCGACAAAAATCTCCAACTTAATCGGCCGAGGTGTCGAAAGCGTTGCGAGCCACAATCTCGCTCGACAGACAACCTTCGACCTCCTCGGCACCTCAAAATTGTTGCACGAAATGCAACCCCAAACGCGACGACACGGAAAACCCACGCCTTCCGTCGAATCGCGAAGGAAAATGATCGGAACGGGCTTACCGAGGCACAACTCTTGGCGAACGGCTGGACGGAGACGCTCGATGGCTCTCCCGAAAAGTGCGACTCGCCGGCTGGACTCGGTGACGAAGACTGCTTGATGCTTGTGCCTCGGCGTGGCTCCGCGCTCCCGATTTTTCCCCCACTAATCTGATTCGGCGAGAGCGCGCTCTCGCCTATTTCGCGAATCGCCCAACTTCCGGCTCTCGCGCTTCGGTGTCGTGCGCGGGGAGTTCGAACGGGATCTCCGCTCGGTTTTCGCCCTCTGGAGATTTGCCGAGACTGCAGGGGTTTTTCCTCTTGGGGACCCGGCCGGTATCCGACTGCCAGGCGGAGGGGAGGCCTCCCTCGCGACACTTGGCGTCCCTTCGTGTCGCGGTGGGCCCACGGTGCCACCAGGCAAATGCACCTCCGCCCCGGGATACCCCGAGCCCCACTCGACGAGGCGCCGTTGCACACGGACTGCAACCCCTGCAGGCGCGGCGGCGAACGAGGCAGCTCTCGGCTGCGACTGCGGGAGGGCCACGGACGGCGTTCACACGTGTGGCCGAATTTCGACGTGTACCCTCGAACGTCTGCTCCGCTGGGCCAAGGTGACGGGGCGCAGCGGTGAGAAGGCCGAATTCCTTGCCGAAGTCCCGTTGGTCGAAAGAGGGGGTTGTTGCTCACTCCCCGCTCGGCGGTAGCCACCGGGCGCAAGGGCCGGGGGACGCTCGCTCGTAAAGAATAAAATGCATGATTAAATTCTCTCGCCCGTCATTTTTCCGTTCACGCAGGTAATTTTATAGGCAACGCAATGGTAGGTAATAGGCAACGCAGTGCAGGTACGCAGGCAACGAAGGAGGTAAGGGGTTTCCGACGGTCGATAAGGTAGCTTAAGGCTAAACGCGGAGTCTCCTCAGCGGGCCGCCAGCGAGTCGCGTTGCGTCGTCAAAATGGACCGTAAATCCGGTCCACTGGTCGACCACGATTCGTGCGGGTGGCGGGGCGTCAAATGTCACGTCACAATGTTTAGAATATTATTATTTTATTTTCGATATATCTATTCATTTCGGTAGAACAAATTCATCACTTAGGTGAATCAGGTTTACATTATGGTGAATCAATATATCAATATTCGCTGATTATGATCCTGGCCTCGGAATTTAAAAAATTCAAGATGTCTGATCCAAAATGGCGACTATTTTGGTTTGAATTCGCGGATTCCCGTTCGATCGACATGAAATTCGATAGAGAGAGATTTTTGGGGTCGCTGATTTCGATCCAGGCCTCAGAATTAGAAAATTCAAGATGGCGGATCAAAAATGGCGACTATTTTGGTTTCAGTTTGCGGTTTCTCGTTCGATCGGCACCAGATTCGGTAGAGAGAGGTTTTTGGGGTCGCTGATCTCGATCCTGGCCTCAGAATTGGAAAATTCAAGATGGTGGATCAAAAATGGCGACTATTTTGGTTTCAGATTGCGGTTTCTCGTTCGATCGGCACCAGATTCGGTAGAGAGAGGTTTTTGGGGTCGCTGATTTTGATCCTGGCCTCAGAAATTGAAAATTCAAGATGGCGGATCCAAAATGGTGACTATTTTGGGTTAAGTTCGCGGATTCTTGTTCGATCGATACGAGATTCGGTGGAGAGAGGTTTTTGGGGTCGCTGATTTTGACCCTGACCTCAGAATTGGAAAATTAAAAATGGCGGATCAAAAGTGGCGACTATTTTGGTTTCAGTTTGTGGTTTCTCGTTCGATCGGTACGAGATTCGGCAGAGAGAGGTTTTTGGGGTCACTGATTATGATCCTGACGCCAGAATAAAATAAAATGAAAAAATACTGAAAACAAACTTGATACTGAAATAAAATAAAAATGGCTTGAATATTATAGAAATGGGCGAATCGTATAGTAAACTTGACGCTTCGCGCCAGCAAGAAGTGAAGGAAGAAAAGGAGAAGGAAGAACAAAGAATGAAGGAGCTTGTTCTTCAGTTATTGGATGAGCGGAAGGAAAAGAAAAAAGCTGAGAAGGAAGAAATGGAGAGAGCGGAAGCTGAAAAAAAGAAAATCGAAGAGGCCGAGAAAAAAAAGGAGAAGAGACTGAGAAAAAGGAAAGGGAAGAAACTAAAAAAAAAAAGCAGAGACGGCTGCCATAAAACGGCAATTGGCCGCGATGCACCGCCAGTTGGAAAATCAGAGGGACTTCCTGCATTCGGCGCCATAGGTGGACTACTTCGAAGCACCGTATGGCAGCTCACGTAATTTTGAATGTACTTTTGAATATTACTATTATTTATGAATTAAATAAATTCTGATGGAAACTGATTAAAACTGACAAGGAAACGTTTTCAAGTGTCCCCCTCCGATTTCGATGAAACTCTGGTATGTTATAGAGGGTTAAAATCGATGACATACGTATTTTTTTTTATCGGACCAAACTCATTTTAAAGGGGTGAAACACCCCTCCAAAGTTGACCACCTCCAAAGATGATTTTTCTGTTTTGCATACAAGGAGGGGATTTTGATAACTAATAATGATAGTAATAAATACCTTATCAAAAGTGATGAAAAACAGACTTCGAATATTCTCAAGAACTCTTTATTTTAGGGGTTAACTTGTATACACAAAGTTCATTTTTTACATTAGAAACAAGATGTTCATCGGGGCTCAATGAATCCAACAGCACTGTGAAGAGCATGCAAGAATACAGAATACGTGCTTTCGATTTTTTCCCAAAAACTGAATTCTTATCGACTTTTTTCCCAATATTGCGGATTATGTCTAGTATTTAGCCATGAATCATTGAATAACATTGTTTGAGGCTCGCATTCATTCTGGCATCGCTCTCTTATCATTTTACTGTTTTATAATTTCTTTTCAAGAAACGTGAATATTTTCCATTTCAAGCAGCCTATCAACTACTCGAAAATTCGATGTGTGTCATATGTAAACAAGTCATATCTCTACTTGAATTAATTCTATGGCACAGATATTTTTTTTAACGATTACGCGTATCTTCCGGATACTTTCAATATGAAAAGTCGTGAGACCGTTCAGTGCTTGTTAATACGTAAATAAGAGAACTTCGAGCAGTTATTGAATTTCTTCTCACGTTTACAATGAAAGTGAATCCAATAAACGTTATTAAACTTCTGTGGGTAGCATTTGAAGTAATGAATATACCCGAGTCCCCGTTAACAAATGATGAACGTGAAATAGCATCGAACTTCGAAAACATTTTATTACAAAGCATGACAGAATATAATAGTGTGGAAATGATTGAGGAAAATTCTCTTGACTTTGAAGAGCCCTACAAAAATCTTGAAACGTTCGCAGTGGAAGATGCAGATTTTCAGGTGCCTTCCGAAGGACCTGAAGATAGCTGTTCCGAAGATGACGAACCTTTAAGTTTCGATTATAAAAGAAGAGCTGTTGAATATTGGAGAAGTGCAAAGACGAAAAAAAATCGCTCAATTGATACGGTTCGTCATAGATATAAAAAAGTCAAATCAGTGCGACAATTGCGTCGTTGGGCACACCAAATCAACCAGGGAGGGACATACATGGAAAAATTGGCTCGCATATCAGAGTATACATTGCAGAATATGAAAAATGCCATTGACGCAGGCTTGATTGTTCATGATACGGATCTGCGAAGATGGGCCTTAAAGGCCCAAGGACTTATCAGTCAAAAGGATTTTAGATTTAAAGCATCGCCAACGTGGTTACTTCACTTTAAGAAGATCCATCGCATTACTAGCAGAAAAATCAATAAATTCGTCACGCGAAAATCAGTGGAAAATAGTGAATATTTACACAAGAGTGCTGAAGAATTTTTGAAAAGAGTTGAACCTTATATTTCCGAATATGGATTACAAAATATATATAATTCTGATCAGAGTGGTTTCCAAATAGAGATTCATTCTGGACGAACGTTAACGGAAAAAGGAACTAAACAAGTGTCGTGCATAGTACAATCAGTAACTTCAACAACGCACAGTTATACTATACAGCCTACAATTTCAGCGGACGGAAAATTATTATCTCCTTTATTTATTGTTTTAAAAGAACCATCCGGAACGTTCGGACCTATAGTTGAACAACATTTATTCAGACCGCCAAATGTTTTCATCACAGCTTCCAAATCAGGAAAACTTACTTCAGGTATAATAATTCTTGTTTCGCGCTGCATATATTCAAACGGTATTAATCACAATGATTCATTACAGAGCACTTCAAGATGTGATTAGAAGAAGTGTTTATCCCAAAAGTGGGACCGAAGAGTCTACTTCTAATTGATTCTTGGAGTGGGTATTGTTCTAGAGTTGTGCAAGAGACAACACCCCCGGACAAAAAGTTGACGACTTTATTGATACCGAAAGGAACCACTGGAAAAATTCAACCTCTCGATGTTTGCGGCTTCCGTATATGGAAAAATTATATTCGTCATTTTTCAGACACCGTAGTTCTTCTTGATTATGATTTAAATTTACATTTAAGGAATAATATAATAAAATTACAGTCTTTAGTTCACAACCAACTGTCATCTTCGCGATATCATAATTTGTTTCGTTATGCGTGGCATAAAAGCGGGTTCATTGCAAAGAAGCCTGATGAATTTGATAACCCCGTCGATTTTGCATTTGGACAGTCATCTCATTCGAACTGTGAAATCGAAGGTTGCACGAATGTCGCAGTAATCAGATGTTCTTGGTGTAAAAAATCACTTTGCCTATAGCATTTTTTTGATGAATATCATTATTGTACCGACTATCATCCATAAAGCGATTTATAGATAAACTTGGAACTTGTTTTTGTTTAAAGGGTGTGGCCACGGTAGAGGAAGTAGAATCATGTGCATATTCAACAATTTTGTATTATATAAAAACGTAATTTATTTACAAAACTATTTACAGGTGCATTTAGTGTATAAATCAAAGTAACAAAAAAAAATTTCTTTATTCATTTTTTTCAATGCAAAATGGCTAATAATCACTACTTGTTTTTTGTTTATCTTTTTCCCAGCCCTTACCCCTCAAATATCTGTGCCATAGAATGAATTCAAATAGAGATATGACTTGTTTACATATGACACACATCGAATTTTCGAGTAGTTGATAGTCTGCTTGAAATGAAAAATATTCACGTTTCTTGAAAAAAAATGATAAAACAATAAAATGATAAGAGAGCGATGCCAGAATGAATGCGAGCCTCAAACAATGTTATTCAATGATTCATGGCTAAATACTAGACATAATCCGCAATATTGGGAAAAAAGTCGATAAGAATTCAGTTTTTGGGAAAAAATCGAAAGCACGTATTCTGTATTCTTGCATGCTCTTCACAGTGCTGTTGGATTCATTGAGCCCCGATGAACATCTTGTTTCTAATGTAAAAAATGAACTTTGTATATACAAGTTAACCCCTAAAATAAAGAGTTCTTGAGAATATTCGAAGTCTGTTTTTCATCACTTTTGACAAGGTATTTATTACTATCATTATTAGTTATCAAAATCCCCTCCTTGTATGCAAAACAGAAAAATCATCTTGGGAGGTGGTCAACTTTGGAGGGGTGTTTCACCCCTTTAAAATGAGTTTGGGCCGATAAAAAAAAATACGTATGTCATCGATTTTGACCCTCTATAACATACCAGAGTTTTATCGAAATCGGAGGGGGACACTTGAAAACGTTTCCTTGTGAGTTAAACTGATACTGAGTAAAATTCAAGCCGTTGACGTTGTTTTTTGTACAGGGCGCTGGAGAGTAGCTGGGGGCTGGAGCCGAGCCGCCTGGTACCGCCAGCGTACGCTCCGTCAACGCGGACCGTACAACCCCGACTATTATTTTCAAACGTTCAATTATTATTATGATTATATAAAGTTAGAAAAAAATGATTATATAAGTTTATTAAAAATAATAAAAAAGTTATGAATAAAAACAATAATAAAACAAAATAAAAAATCAAAACAAAAATGAAAAAAAAATTTGGAAAAAAATTGTTGGGTTGAATTTATTTTTCATGGCAAAAAAAAAATGTTGGCCCTTCCGGGGTCAAAACTGAGAAATTTTCGTTCCGCGATACTTCTGTATCGAGTATCGCAAAATTTTCCGCCACGCGATACTTTTACATCGAGTATCGCAAAAATTTTCGCCGCGCGATACTTTTGTATCGAGTATCGCAAAATTTTCCGCTCCGCGATACTTCTGTGACGATTATCGCAAAATTTTTCGTTACGCGATACTTTGGTATCGACTATCGCAAATTTTTTCGCTATGCGATACTTTAGTATCAAGTATCGCAAAATTTTCCGCTACGCGATACTTTTGTATCGAGTATCGCAAAATTTTCTGTTACTCGATACTTTTGTATCGAGTATCGACATCGATGCGATACTTGTGTATCGAGTATCGCAAAAAAATTCGCTACTCGATAAATTTGTATCGAATGTCGAGTATCGATTGATACCAAATTTGGACATCTCTGTGTTAGATTTCATTTGTTCCTCGGCCAATCCTTTGGGTAAAGTTGAACATTACTTTTGGCGGCTCGAGTATCAAACAAGGGGTGCACCGCATTTTCACCTCTTGCTTTGGGTGAAGGACGCTCCGATAATTGGTAAAGCATCGCCTGAGGAAATCACTGCCTTCATAACGAAATACGTTACCTGTAGGATGCCCGACAAAAATGTTTCGCCCGAGTTATATAGACGGGTCAATGCTCATCAGAAGCACGTTCACAATAAATACTGTTTGCGTAGTAAGAAAACGAAAACTGGATTTTCTCGACGGTGCAAATTTGGCCATCCACGTCCTTTAACGAAAACTTTTCAGCTCAGAGACGTCGCCATGTCCATTGTTGGTAGGAAAAAGTTGAAAACGCGTAGTCGATTATACGATTTGCCACGTGATGCAGCTGAAGCTAATATAAATGATTACAATCCAGCGATACTTTGTGCTTGGGAAGGAAATATGGACATTCAGTTCATGGGTGAACAATCTACCGTACTTACGGCTTATGTTACAAAATATGTTTCAAAAGCGGAAAAAAGTAACTTCCAGACACCCTTTGATTATATCAATTCCTCAAAATCTCTAGTCAGTTGTCTCTGGAATTGGGCAATGCGTTCTTTGAATCGCCGTGAATGCGGTGCAGTTGAAGCAGCGGATAGTGTTCTTGGACATTCCTTATGGGGGACTGATCCGAAGACTACCATCAAGTGGTTAGACGTCAATATGATTAGAAGTCGTAGATTGAAAAATCGTGAAGAAATTGAATCATTAGATCCCAAATCGACAGATTTGTTTTATCCGTCCATTGTCGATTCATATTATCCAAATCGGCCCACAGAATTAGAATCTCTTAATCTTTTTGATTTCAGTAGATGGTGCGATATAACGAAAGTAAAACCGAAAAAAATTCGGAGGTTTACAAAATCGGTTCATCGACGTTTTTGAAAAAACGTTCGCGAGCGTGTCTCGTAAACCATTACATCTATACTGTGAAAACCGAACCAGAACGTTATTATTATACATTGCTATTACTCTTCAAAGCATGGCGAAATATTGATGATCTCAAAAACAATAAAGATACTTATGGTGAGGCATTTTCGTCATTGCAGACAGAACTTGCCGATGCTCTACGATATCACGATAAAATAGATGAAATTCAACAAGCTATACAGTAAATGAATGAAGACGTTGAGAAATTACTGATGAAAGATAGTCCTGAAAATGCAGATGAATGTCTTGGTTGTAAGATGCGAATATATTGTGAATCTCCGGGCAATATCGATTTCTATCGATCGACTTTATACTCGATCGATATCATGACAAGAGAGGTGAAAGAGTGGGGTACTTGTCGCTTCGTCTGCGATGCTTCCGAAATTCTCAGTCTCTTTGCCCTGGGACGTCGACGGGAACGGACGGAAAATTAAAGATCACATTTACGTTATATCGACTGGCCAGTCACTTATCCTAAGAATTTTCATCCATACGTCGGAATTCGGACCCCAGTCCCGGGGCAGGAGCCATCAAAAGGACAATTATCTCGATAAAATAAGATAAGTCACAATTTTTCTGTCAATATAAGAAAAAATGTCAAGATCGTCGAAGATTGCCAATTCGGAGTTAATGTAATAAGATGGGTGAATGTTAGCGTGCATGTAAAAATTATAGAAACACGATCAAACTGTGATTTTGAACTCAATACGTAAAATTTTGTCGTTGTAAATAAAAGAGTAAAGATAATGTCGTACAATAAATTAATAATAAACTTATAAATTGGCGCCCAACTCGTGGCACGAAACACGTGCATAATTTGAATCACGAAAGCCTGTGCATGGAAGATAGATACGTCTATACTTCAAGATCAGGCCGTAAATCAAAACAACTGTTTCAAAATTATAATTTGATGTCGAAAACAAAAATAATCCAAAAATGGTTATAGTGCATGACGAACTATCAGCGACGCGAGAAACAACGTCTCGGCAAGAATTAGACACAGAGCGAGCGGAGATAGATCGTCAACGACGAGAACTCGAGACATTGCGAACAGAACGAGCGGAGATAGATCGTCAACGTCGAGAACTCGAAATTTTGCGAGCAGAATTGAATAGCCGAAATACACCACAACAAAGTGCACAGTCGCAAGCAACGGTGGAACAGGTGGGATTACTTACGGAGGATTTATCGGCGATTGTGAACAAGGTACAAAATTTTCATTTAGATATAAAATTGCCAAAGTTTAATGACGAAACGGAAAAAAATCTGGTGGAGTTTCTCGAGGAAATGGAAAGATTTTTTAAGATAAAAAACATTTCAAAAAATACGGAGATTATTGTGATCGAGCAAGCGTTAGAGGGCAGAGCGAGACTATGGTTCGAGAATAATAATAACGAAAATAATTACGAACAATTCAAATTAAAATTTCTGGAAGAATTTTACTCCATACCAATTAGAGTTAGATTTAAAAACACGTGGACTGACCGACGTTATAATCCATTTAAAGAATCCTTACAAACATATTATTATTATCAAGTGAGAAATGCGCGATTCTTTAGGCCCCCCATGACCGATTACGAAATCAATTATAATATAATTCAACAATGCCCACTTTGGGTAAGAGAAAACATGGCCTCAATCAATTATAGTGATAATTCTATCATAGGTCAAACGTTCGCGAGCCTTGACCGAATACAAAATGAAAAAATGAACGCTCGTGATAATAAACCTCACAATAATAACGTACATAATAGACACAATGTCCAAGCAGTAAGAAACATGCGAGTCCAGACTTCCGAATACAAAAAAAATTTCTATGGTGGGGGTCAGAGCCGATCAGACTATAGACGAAACGAACACCACAACAGACGTAATTATAATCACAGAGATAATAATAGAAATCAAAATAGCCACGCGGCAAACTCATTTGCGTTGCCCGACACACGGTACCCCCCTCCAAGGACGACGTATGATCAAAGACCAAATAATCCTAATTTAAACTGAATTTTGACGCGCTATATGAAGGTCCGACAGCGGGTCAGAACGAATTCGATTTCGTCGATGATTTGTCGAAAGAAATTCAGGGTAATAAGGACCTGGAAAACAAGAGTAAAAAAAAATTTGTCGGAAATTGCCCTCACATAAAAGTAAAGATTGGAAATGACAAGAAAATAATTTTATTAGACTCGGGAAGTCAAGTGACGGCAGTTTCGGAGGAATATTACAAAGAAATTTCGCGACATAAAAAAATAGAGATTTTGCCCGTATCAAATTTAATGGTGACTACAGCCATAGGAAAAAAGGCGACGTCAATAAAACACCAAGCTTTTGTAACAATCGAAATTGAAAATAAAACGTATCAATATCCGTGTTTAATAATTCCGGGTCTTTCGTCAACGGTGATCTTAGGGAGTGATTGGATGGCACGAAACGAGGTAGTAATTAGCTATAAAACACACAGCATTGAGGTAGCGGGACAGAATCTTTCTAAGTCAACAACGATATTCGAGCGAGGCGCTGCTGAGACTCTGTTTTGCTCACAAAAGGGAAATGATCTACATGTTTATGTCATAAAAGCGTTTGAGCTCGTCAGAGAAATCGATGAAATAATAGATGAAGAAAATCAAAGCCACGAATTACTGGATAATGGATCTGAAGCAAATAAGATACAAATAAACGAAATAGACGCTTCCAAATCGATTGATAATAATGAACAACAAATGAGAGCATTAACGGAGATAGAGAATACTCCGAAAATTGTGAGAGAGGGAGAGTCTCAGGAGTCGCGTCGAACGGTCGCGTGTAAACTAATATTGTTGTCTGACGAAGAAAAAACAAAGTTTGAAGAATTAGTGACGGAATATAAAGATCTATTCTCGGATAAGCCAGGTTGCGTAAAAGGATACGAGCACAAATTAAAATTAAAATGCGAAAATCCAAAAATAAAACACTCGTATCCGGTGCCGATTCAACTTAGAGAATCAACCAGACAGGCGATCGAGAAAATGGTGGAGAATGGAGTAATTGAACGAGCAGCAAGTTCATACTGCAATCCACTCCGAATTGTAAAAAAGGAGGATGGATCTGTTCGAGTTTGCCTTGATGCAAGATTTTTGAATAACGTGATCGAAGAAGATCATGAGTCGCCTCCATTAATACACGAGATTCTCCAAAAATATAATGGGGCTAAATACTTTTCAAAATTGGATTTAACTCAAGGTTACTGGCAAGTTCCTTTGCATCAAGATTCAAGGCAATATACGGCTTTCTTGTTCGAATCTAAATTGTACCAATTTTGTCGGATCCCATTCGGGATTAAAACCGCGGGAAGCGGATTTATTCGTGCTTTAAGCATGGTATTAAAAAATGATTTTGCTAAAAATACCTCATGTTATATCGATGATATTTTAATTGGAACTAAGACGTTCGATGAACATATCCGTGTATTAAGAGGAATTTTTCAAAGACTCAGTGAGAATAATTTCACAATAAAAATGTCAAAGTGTTTATTTTTCGAACAGCAAGTCCCATTTCTGGGCTTTATTATTTCGCATCAAGGTATAACGCCAGACGTAGGAAAGCTCGAAGTGATAATGAATTTTGAAGAACCTCGAAGTAAAAAACAATTGCAGCAATTCCTCGGAATCTGTAATTACTACCGACAGTTCAATGCTCACTACAGTGTGTCTGTAGATAAATTAAGAAAATTGTTGACGAAAGACACCGCGTGGGATTGGACTCCCGAACATACCATCGCTTTTAAAGAGATTAAATCGGATTTCAAGGATTTTGTAACGATAAAACATATTCTTCCGGATAAACCCTTCCGTTTGCAAACTGACGCGAGTGATCATGGGATAGCGGGAATTTTGTATCAGATAGACGACCAGGAAAATCACAATATCATTGGTATTGTTAGTAGATGTTTGTCCCGAGCTGAAAGTAATTATAGCACCACGGAAAAAGAACTTCTGGCGGTCGTTTATTCGGTAGAAAAGTTTCGAGTCTATTTAATCGGTGTCTCGTTCACGATAATCACTGATCATCAATGTTTAACTTTTTTAAAATCCACACAATTTCAAAATTCTCGGGTAACGCGTTGGAATCTATTGCTACAGCAATACTCTTTCGAGGTGGAATATTGTCGTGGAATTGACAACAAAGTTGCTGATTTTTTCAGTCGAAATCCGAATGGACGTTTCACCGAGGAGAACCCTGAAAGAATTATAATATCGGCTTTGCATGATTGTTATCTTCCCATTGTTGAATCTGAGGAATGTTCATTATTGTCTATCGCGTTGATGAATGCTGAGAAAAGCCTTGAAAAAGCTTTTCGCACATTATCGACGTTGCAAAGTGAGGATCCATCGGTCCAGCAAATGGTTAATCGAACCAGAGAAAAGCCCATACAGTTTGAAATGCAGCGATATGAAGATATTTGGTTTTTTAAAGAAAATCGAGATCAAAATTGGAGAATTATCATACCGGATATTTTAAAGAGAAAATTAATAATTGCAATTCATGAAAAGCTCGGTCATCCCGGTGTTTTTAAAACTCTGAGTCATTTAAAGAAATTTTATTACTGGCGTAGTATGGCAAAGGACGTGAAATCCCTTATCACCTGTTGTGATCTTTGTCAACGAGTAAAATACCTCACCATTTCTATGGAAGGAGAATTTAATTTTATCTCCACGACAGGGCCTAATGAACTCGTAACGGTAGATTTTTATGGACCCTTGCCTCGTGCCAGGGGGGGAGCTCAGTATATCTTCGTGATGCTTGATGCATTCTCGAAATATGTGAGCTTATATCCTATGAAAACTGCTACTGCTCGAGGGGTTTTAAAAAAGATATTTGAACATTTTATACCCAAATTCGGGAAGCCCAAGAAAATACTATCGGATCATGGGACTCAATTCACGTCTCAGGCCTGGCGATCTGCTCTCGAGAAAGAAAATATTCAAGTTTTGTTTAGTTCAATCCGGCATCCTCAATCGAATCCGACGGAGAGGGTCATGCGTGAGCTCGGTCGATGTTTTAGGACTCTCTGTGCTGATAAGCATACTAAATGGGTACAATTCGTGCCTCAAATTGAAGAGGTTCTGAACATGACCGTGCATCAGGGCACCGGTGTGTCTCCCTCGGAGTTGCATTTTGGATTGCCAATAAAAGAAAAAATTCATCAGTTGATCAATTTTCCCCAAAGCGAGGCTCGATCACATGAATATCTCATAACATTCGCTCGAGATAATATGAAAAGAAATTTTGAGAATCGGAAAAAAGGTCAAAAGACCGTGTCCAAAATCAAACTCGAAATAGGAGATTTAGTTCTCTTACGTGTACGTCATTTGTCGAGTTCTTTTGATCGAGTAATAAAGAAATTCTTTCATTTGTTCGAGGGACCCTACAAACTCCTCCGTCAGGTCGGTGAGAACGCATTTGTTTTAGCCGATCTGAAGTCGAATAAAGAAATTGGTACCTACAATCGTGTGAACCTTCGTAAGTATCTTTCTGATACATCCTCACACCCCGAGGCATGAGGAATTTAATATAAATAAAGGAAAACTCGCACGTTTTGATCTATCTTCGCTCTTCCAACAACAGTCATTGTATAATATTTTTTTTTTTGTCATATATAAAAATAAGAATAGCCTGACATAAAACGTTTTTTCAACAAAACGTCGTTTTGACAAATTGTAAAAGAAATTATAATGCTAATTTCAGACGTATGTGTATACAGATATAATAATTATTGTGCTTTACGTGTGCAGGAGTGGAAGGATGCGTGAGTTGAGGGATGCGTCTGTGCATTTCCGCGTGAGCATATGAAACAAAAAGAGAAAAAAAAAAAAAAAAAGAAATATTGCCCTTTTTTTTTTTTTTTTTTTTTTTTTCTATCTACGTTTTCTTTCTGTCTCTGAGGCCCAAAGAAAAAGGGGGGGTTTGTAAGATGCGAATATATTGTGAATCTCCGGGCAATATCGATTTCTATCGATCGACTTTATACTCGATCGATATCATGACAAGAGAGGTGAAAGAGTGGGGTACTTGTCGCTTCGTCTGCGATGCTTCCGAAATTCTCAGTCTCTTTGCCCTGGGACGTCGACGGGAACGGACGGAAAATTAAAGATCACATTTACGTTATATCGACTGGCCAGTCACTTATCCTAAGAATTTTCATCCATACGTCGGAATTCGGACCCCAGTCCCGGGGCAGGAGCCATCAAAAGGACAATTATCTCGATAAAATAAGATAAGTCACAATTTTTCTGTCAATATAAGAAAAAATGTCAAGATCGTCGAAGATTGCCAATTCGGAGTTAATGTAATAAGATGGGTGAATGTTAGCGTGCATGTAAAAATTATAGAAACACGATCAAACTGTGATTTTGAACTCAATACGTAAAATTTTGTCGTTGTAAATAAAAGAGTAAAGATAATGTCGTACAATAAATTAATAATAAACTTATATGGTAATGACGACGGTGGTACCGATTGAAGTAGAAGAGGCTGTGAGAGATGTTCAAGATATTGCAGATATGATCGATGTTGAGAACGTGACGCAGATGGTTGATGCATTGAATGCAGGTCAAAAGCGTGTCTTCGATAAGGTCATATCTGCTATAACTTTGGATCAAGAGCCACTCCGACTTTACGTAAGCGGACCGGGAGGAACCGGAAAAAGCCATCTTTTAAGCGCTATTAGAGCACGGCTCAAGAAGAATTTTGGAAAAGATACTGCAGTAGCTGCTCCAACAGGAATAGCTGCATTCAATGTCAATGGTTTGACAATACATCGATTGCTTCAATTACCCGTTGAACATAGTCGTACTGCAAAGTATAAGGAGCTTTCCGATGGAATACTCAAGTTGTTACGAGCTGAACTCAAAAATGTTACTTTGATAGTAATTGACGAAGTATCCATGATTTCCAACGTGACCTTGATGTATATTAATTTGCGGTTAGCGGAAATATTCAATACCCAAGACTCTGAGAATGGTTGGTTTGGTCAGAAACATGTACTGCTATTTGGAGATTTGTTGCAGCTTCCACCTGTACATGAAGATCCAGCTTTAGTCATGTTATCAAGTGATAAAACGGAAAAATATATCGGAGGGATAGGATCATTTCATTTGTGGTTGGAGTTATTTTCCTATGACGAATTGACAATAAAAATGCGTCAAAAAGACGATAATACGTATAGGGATTTGTTGTCTAGAATTCGTATAGGCACAATTATCGATTCGGATACTAAGATCTTGGAGTCACGAAAATTATAGTTCAAGGAAGAAACAGTTGATGGTCGTTTGTACGAGTTATGTGATTACATGTGTAATTTACCTTCAGATACTGTTTGTTTACTTCCGACCTGTAATCAATGTGATGCATTGAATTCGGCAATGTTAACGCGACTCGCTTCAGAAGAGATACGGCTCGTGGCAAGGGATACTGTAGATTGCTCGAATTATGTTAAGAAAAAAGTAACGAAAGCTTTATGTAACGATGACGAAGGTACTGTTACGTCCCCGTGTATCGGGTGTGCTTATTCCTCTCCGAAGGGAGCGTAACACGGTATTGACTTCGCTTTTGGGTCAAGACAATCAAGTCCTTTACCCTGGGACGGAAGTCTCGTCTACGATATGGGATCGCTTAGGATGGGGAATGACCGTAGAGCCGTGCGAAGGGGGGGGCTAGGGGAGATAGCACACAGTAGGGCTGAATAATTAGTACTCACTTGGTTTTCCCCTTTTTCTTCAGACGCTAATCTGGGATTTATTATATTTCCCTTTTGGTTACAATGAGCGTAGTTGGTTATGAATACCGCTCGTACTTCACACACACAAGTTTACAATGATGGTTACGACAGTTAAGAGGATCTCGTGAATATATATGTATCCTCGGCTACGATTAGTTATAATTTAACACACTATGTCCGTAATATTGTATTAGTATTACTTTAAAGGCATCGGTAAGGTCTTCGGGGTTTGGACTCTGATGTCGAATCGGCGGAGTATAGAGATTTGTGATGACGATTTAGAAGATTTAGTAAAGACCTTTTTAGTGAAACAATGATTTTTGCAGACAGTATAGTTTAGAATAACTCGGCAAAAATAACGAGTCTGGACTTAGAAGAATCCGCGTATCGGACTGATGGGTCAAGTGACTTTTGCCGCAAAGATTTAGAGTATCACTGCCGCGGAATTAGAAGTATCGTGAGTCGAACTGAAGACTGGTCTCGAACCTTTTGCACACTGTACGCTGTTGGCGTTTTTCCGGGGTTTTTATACGTGAGAAAAACGTTGGATGATTCAGATGGGGTTACCGCCTCCCTATGGTCCTTCATAAGTTTAATTACCGGCGCGGCCTCGAAGAATCTCTTTCCAAAAAGTCGCGAGAGCATGAGTGCCCCTTTGTCTCCCATGGTTTGGGGATGCTGGCTCGTGTTCGGCGTCCTCTGTGTTGAGACGATTTGATGGTGTGGTCTTGTAAGAGGTGATGTCTCACGGCGAATCCCAGTTGACTTTTCCCCCTTAGTATCGATGGCGCGCGTGGGAATTTTATAGTTGGGTGATCGGTGGGTGGGCTATAATTGTCCGCTCCTCATCTCTCGCTTCCGATTGAGTCACATCCTTTCGTCGTAATATTTCGACCTTCCCCGGAGTTAATGTAGTGTGAGGAATTAGCAGGGGATGTCCGTTTTTAATAGCCACTTGGTCCGCTAGCATTGTTCTCTTCACTCCCCCAAATGTGGCGTGAGCGCAGAGGTGGGTTGCGTAGAAAAATAAATACATCGAGATGTAACAGTACCTCCAGAACAGCTGCATTAGCTAAAAACATTATCGTGAAAATCGGAGTGACAATAATGATTCGACGAAATATTGATGTAACTTTGGGTCTCGTGAATGGTACAATTTGCAAAATTGTTTCGTTCGGGCGAGATGTTAAAAGTGGTGATATTGAAACTATCCAGGTTTTGTTGCCAACAGGGTTGGAATACGCATTGGAACGTTGCAGCGTTAAATTCGAAATTATGGATCGAGCATTCGTTGTTAGGAAGCAATTTCCCATATGTCTGAGTTACGGCATGACCATTCATAAAAGTCAGGGTCTCAGTTTAAAAAATGCTATAGTAGAAGCCGGAAACTCTATCTTCATCTGTGGGCAAATTTATGTTGCTGTATCGCGCATCGCTACTGTGCAAGGTTTGCATCTCATCAATTATGATCCAGCCTCCGTGAAAGCTAATACAAGCGCAATTGTTGAGTACAATCGTTTACGAAAATTGTATAGACCTGATCTTATGGCTTATAGCGTTGCTAAACAGCGTCCTGTGAAGGTATGCGACAAAGTATGGGCAGTACCAGCAAGAATTGTAGAATGTCAAGAGCAAACAGAGAAAACCATTGCGAATGATCCTATTCCAATTCACGTGAGAGGGCTTGTTAATGATGATATTTATCGTGTTATGCGAATTCAACCCTTCAATGCATCATATATTGTGAGTCCATCCGAGAAACTATGTTGCAGGATTGTAGTGAAATCTTGAGTATTCAGTCTGTTTGCAAAGCATACATGAGTAATGATATGAACGTTGACGTTTTCGAAGGGAGAAAAATCGTTGGTGAGCCCTTCATCAACAAAGCCCAACAAGATCCAAGTGACTTTTTCATTTCTCTTTGCGATAAATTGCGTGCCCTAAGGAATGCTGTTGAACATCAAGTAACGTTAGTCACATCGTGCAATTCCTGCGGCTCCACAACAAGTAGTGTTCGTTCAAACACTATTATTTCGCTCATTGTGCCCAAATTACGAAAAGTGGCTTATAATCTCCAATGTATGATTGACCATAGCGTAGGGAAATCTTTCCGTTGTGATTGACCCTGCATGGTTTGTCATGCACCAGATGTTTTTGAAAGGTTTGATATATCCGCAATAGAAACGATTGTGGTTCTCAAATTGTTAATTTTTGAAATGACGAACGGTAAAATAGAAAAGAAAAGGTGCAATATTAAAGCAATACCGACTACAACTGTACGGATTAATCGAGATAGTTATAGAGTTCTCAGTGCTATTTTCCACCATGGTGACGATATTCAGCATGTACATTTTACGAGTATGTTGCGAGGTCAAGACACAAGTTGGATTTCCGTCGATGATTTGAAAGTAGAAAAGCGGATTTGGCCACGTAATGGAAAAGACTTATACATTCTATTCTTATAACGAGTCTAAATCACTTCTTTTCGTGTTACCAGGTATAAATATGGCTGAACGGATTTTGTTTCACCAAGGACCATTCGAAAGATAAAAAATCATAGAGAATTCAAATCTAATATGAGATTTTTCCCTCAACCCGTTCTCCTGTGAGAACGATTTAAAGTTGCTGTGACGTCATAAAACGCCTATTTTACTGTATTTTCGTGTTACCAGGTATAAATATCTCGTTCTAATAACCGTGACCGCTTATCGTATTGTAACTTTCTTACGATTTCAGAAAGTACTTATCCGCAGCTTTAGCGCGTTAAAGCAACTGTGCATCCAATGTCCCGTCAACTTATTGAATCGTCATTTTTAAACCTTAGACTTTTAATCATTAATCTCTTGTGATCTATTTCTTGTTGCTAAAATCGATAATTATCCCTCATTTCTCAGGATCCTCAATTTTAATCGCCAATGATGAAGAATCTCTAGTTGGTCAGCTCACCGCTGAACACTCGAGTTCTGAGGCACACTTAAAAAAAAAAATTTTTTAAATCCATTTCATTTTTCTTGTCTCTTCTCTAGCCTCCCTAGAACTCCCAAGTCCCCATAATGTCCCCACAATTGATAAATATCACCTTTCCCAAAAAGAAGGGAAATCCGTGGAAAAATACTCTAAAAAATTAAAAAAAAAAGAACGCCAACTATTAAAAAATCGCATCCTCCGTCGGAAAATGACGACTTAATTTTCTTTATATATTACCTTGAAACCTTGAACAAAAATCCCTCCGTCACTAAAATGTGAATAAATATCACTCATTCCAAAAAGAAGGGAAATCCCAGGAAAAATACTCTCAAAAAGTAAAAAAAGAACGCCAAGTATTAAAAATCGCAACCTCTGTTGGAAAATTACGACTCCATTTTTTTTTCTTGATATCACTTTGGAATCAAAATACTTTTTTGTTGCTTTTTCTTTACTGCGAACCATCTTTTGACCTTCATAAAAATCTTTTAAAAAATTGTGAAACTCAATTGACATAAAATAATAATAAAAATCTTCGAAAAAATTGTGAAACTCAATTGACACAATATAATAAAAATCTTCCAACTAAAAAATTATAAAACTCAATTGACACAAAAAAAAATGAATTCATCGCAACGGAGCCAAGTATTCATAAAAAAAAAAAAAAATTCATAGTTCCGTTGCTCAACATTGCTCAACGTTGAGCAACGTTGAGCAATGGAACTATGAAATTTTTTTTTTCAACGTTGCTCAACGTTGAGCAACGTTGAGCAACGGAACTCAAGACAAATGGCCGCCAGTCAACAGCGTTGAGCTAGAAGTACACTAATCAATGGTGGTGTTTAGAGAAACTCTACGTTGATCAATGGAACTCAACACAAATGGTCGCCAGTCAACAGGGTTGAGTTGCGAGTACGGTAATCAATGCACACATTATGGGGTCTTCAGCGTGAAGGGGGGTGTCCAGTGAAGGGTTGAGCAGCTAACGTTACTCAACGCTTCTCAGCGTTACATAAAAAAGCGCACGTTTGCGTACAAGGGCACGCGTACACGTACACGTACTTACCGGACGAATTCACTGCAAAGATTATACAAAAACTTGGCGTGCATGGTTTTCAAAAATAATTTCGGCGAAGGAATACTTCATCCATTTTTACACGTACTGGGGAAGTCGCGGAGAGGGGGGTGGGGAACAGTTGGGGTACATTAAGCCACAAAGAGGGAAAATGGCACATTTAACACTCCTCATCTCTGCCTCGTCCTGAAAACAGCGCGTTCAGCGTTGACCGTCCTTTCTCGGTGCGTAGGACTATTTACAATATTCAATTGGGAGAGAGTTCGCGAAATTTAACTAGAAAATACTGTCACTTATTTCGTACAGCTTGTCTTCAATGCAAACCGACTAATTCTATCCGAAGATGACGATTCTCTTATCATAGACGAAAAACAGGATGGTCGATCAACAAGGAGGGAAAATGGCACATTTAACGCTGAACGCGCTGTTTTCAGGACGAGGCACAGCCGAGCGCACGAGGCGGAGATGAGGAGTGAAAACAGCGCGTTCAGCGTTGACTGTCCTTCCTCGGTGCGTAGGATAATTTACAGCAGGGGGTTCAGCGGGTGATATTCAATTGAGGGAGAGTTCGAAAAATTTAACTAGACAATACTATCACTTATCTCGTACAGTTCGTGTTCAAGTCTTCAATACAAACTGACATATGCTATCCAAAAATAAAAATTCTTTTATCATAAACGGAAAACGGGATGATAATTAATTTGGTTGGTACATTCTTCGATTATCTTGTCTTCCCGAAATTATTTTTGAAAACCATGCACGCCAAGTTTTTGTATAATCTTTGCAGTGAATTCGTCCGGTAAGTACGTGTACGTGTACGCGTGCCCTTGTACGCAAACGTGCGCTTTTTTATGTAACGCTGAGAAGCGTTGAGTAACGTTAGCTGCTCAACCCTTCACTGGACACCCCCCTTCACGCTGAACACCCCATAATGTGTGCATTGATTAGCGTACTCGCAACTCAACCCTGTTGACTGGCGACCAACGTTGCTCAACGTTGAGCAACGTTGAAAAAAAAATTTTCATAGTTCCATTGCTCAACGTTGCTCAACGTTGAGCAATGTTGAGCAACAGAACTATGAAAATTTTTTTTTTTATGAATACTTGGCTCCGTTGCGATGATTTCATTTTTTTTTGTGTCAATTGCATTTTATAATTTTTTAGTTGGAAGATTTTTATTATTTTGTGTCAATAGAGTTTTACAATTTTTTCGAAGATTTTTATTATTTTGTGTCAATTGAGTTTCACAATTTTTTCAAAGATTTTTATTATTATTTTGTGTCACGGTAGCACCCTATTACCTTATTCTTCTCCAAACTCTTTCCCACATTCGTACCCGATACCTCACATCCGTTCTTAATTCTTTCTCACACTCAAAACTCCTAGCTCAGCATCCTAATCTTATCACCGCATTCCTCAGCACTTCTTTGTCCCACGAGCCTCAACTTCTCCTCCGCTTCATCTCCCCACTACCACTTCACCAAATCATTCTCCTTTATTCTAATCCTCGACTCCTCAGTTCATCACCATCCTTCGAACGGTTAATACCTCGTGCACTCCCTAATTATCAAGTCTCAATATATTATATCTTTTACCTCATTCTTCTGTCTTATTATTATTATCATTATTATTTCGCCCTCTCAAACCCCGGTCATCACAACTGGTGTCAGAATCGGGATTCGAAATACCGCACGCGACCCGCGAAACGAAAAACCCGGAAAACATCAAAGACAATGAAAGTTTAACAGAGAACAGCGAAACAGTGAAAACACGACAAGAACAGTGAAAAATCGAAACAACGAACAGGAAAAAGAAAGTGAAAAAGCAGAGCAAACTGCGGAAAAAAAAAAGAAAAGGAAGTTCAACGACGATCAGTGAAATTTTTTTTTTCCTTCCTCCTTTCTCTCCGACCAACGGACAAAGAGAAAAGCGCACCAGTTCAAAATTTTCTCTCTCCATCTCTCTCACCGAATTACCACAAACCGCATAACGAAAAGGAAAAATAGAAGGAAGGACGGAAACAACAAATGCTAATAAAAATCTGGATAATCCTGGCAATGGAGGTACCAAATTACGCACATAGATTACAATTGAATACAAATCGCCCATAGAAGTGAGGAGAGACGACAAAGTCGCTCACTTACACACACAACTCACGCTTCGTGAGAGCCCGTGCGACGCATGAGCGGATACCGCTGGCCTTGTCGCACCGACACGGCTCCCCATCTGCGTACGTAAAGAGCGACAAAGACGCTCGACATTCTTATTCCTCCTTTATTCTTTCTTTCCTCGCACGCCTCGCATGCACAGCTGACCGAAAATATATAGTTATACGAGCGCTCTTGTGCTTCGTTCGCGACGGATATATATATATATTGTGACGAATTTTTCAAGTACCCTGAAAATGCCACAAAAGTCGCTCTCTTTCTTCCGTCGATTTTTACACAAAATCGAAGATGGAAAATAATATTGTTGGGCGCCAGTCGCAAAGCGACTCGACGGAAAAGAGAGAGAGACAAAAGTTGACCAGCTTGCAAACAGCGGAATGGGCGGGGTGACCACGAGAATAATTTAAAACACAAATTTGCGTTTGGAAATAATAACAAATTTAATTATAACGTCGAAAAAAATTATGATGAGAAAAATTATAAAGTACGCACGCTCGGGATAAGTTTCGGTCGCAAATAGAAATTTACATGATTCGATCAACAAAAGAATTTACCAAATTTAATATAACGAAAGAATTGACGCAGGATAACGAGAACATAATAAGCACGCGTCTCTAATGAACCGCAGGAGAAGAATCGCGAACTCACTCACACTAAATTCTCGCACGCTCACACACAAAATTGGTCGGGATCCTACATTCTCAACAATCTAAACCGTGCTCGAAATTATTCTCTCCGTGGATCTACTCACGGTCGAGAAAATAAATTTTAAGATGACAACGAAATTATCGATGCTTTATTCGAAATACCGAGTCCCCGATATTCGGTTACTCGGTCGAGCTATCGAACGTTGTTCGCGTCAGATCATCCCGACCCAGTCACTCTCACACGCACACAATTACACAATTTCGCGACCCTTCAGCCCGGGAAACAACTTACGCCAACCGGAAACAATTATTTATCAAACAAAACCCAAAATTGGAGATCTCGAATACGGCCACGATTACTCTTCGACATAAATTTAACTTTAACTAACGCAAAACGCTACACGGGCGATCGCGGGAACAAAAATCGAAAGAGCCGACAAAGGGACACGTGACAGAGTCGTCACCGCGACCAAATTTCTCTCAATTAAATTTCTCTCATTAAATAAAAACACGAAAAATATGACCCGGGAAAGATGTACGAGGGCCCACCAACCAAACCAGAAAGTGAAAAGGAAGGAACTCACGATGTTTCTTCCCATTTCCGCGACACGTCTTCTCTGCTCGATACTTCACGAGAATCTCCTCGAGAACAAGAGCGTTACGCGTAACGAGGATTTTGTCTCCCGCCCCTCTCTTAATTTTCCAAATATCCCCGAAAGTTCAACAGGTCTGGCGCAATTAATAAATTGGTCCGAGCATTAGACAGGGCCCCAATACGGGTTCGAAAATCGGGAGATTTTGCAGACTCATTGACGATGCATTTTTACCCCTAGCCCGACCATTACATTTTTACGCGATAATACGGACCGTGGAGTTCGCATTAATTCCGGGACATTCGCGAGAATGATGCGATGATCGCCGTTCGATGATTGACGACGGGAGAATCCGGCGGGTACGACGGCCCTGACGTAACGATAGCAAAACGAACAAGTCCTCGTTGCCAACGAACGATTTCCGTTGCCTCGTCCTTGTGTTGACAACAGAATTCGAAATCCTTTCTCTCTCTATCTTTCCCGGGATCGCTCGACATGAAAATAATATATTCCCGAACGCCAATTAATAAATAATTAACAAAATTATCGCCTTAGACAAGCCCTGTGAGACAATCGTGTGGCCGAAATACCGAGCAGAGTACCGGGAAGCCGTTCTCTTTTCGATACCTGTGTTTTAGTGACGGTCAAATAAAAAAACCGTCACAATATATAGATATACGCGCTCCTTTATGCTCCGTTCATACCGAATACACATACTTTAACACCCTCGCGCTTCACGCGACGAATTCAAGTAAAAATAACGAATTTTTCCGAACAATCAATATCTCCCGTTCGAGACAAACCGAATAAAAAAAAAAGAAAAAGGAAACACGAAGCCAACATTAAAAAAAAAAAATAAAGAACAAAGTAATTTTCAGTCAACGAATTAAACTTTTGAGAACGAAAACGAACGTATCATAAAAAATTTGCGTTCTTTCCATAGCTCACCAAAAAAAAAAAAAACACGAAAACCGAAAATTTTTACATCTCGCAAATTTTAACCCCGCATTTGTTCCTATTATTTCCCTCGAATTTGAAATGAATTTACCCTACTCAACAATTAAGAACAATAATAAAACAGCAATATAAAAAAAAAAAAAAATTTTTTCTCTCCCCTTTTTGCGAAAAATTACTCTTTGCAAAAAAAAAAAACCCCTTTTAACGTAAAATGACCCCGTCTTTACGAATCAATTACAAATACGAACAAAACAATAACAAGTAAGCTGGAAAAAAAAAACAACAAAACAAAAATAAAATGATTTCTCTTTTTTTTTACAAATTTCACTCTTCCAGTAGATTAATTTTGTTTTCCCCAGATTATATTAGAAAAATAAGCCAAATCAGAACACAGGAAAAATTGGAAAAAGGAACACATAAAACCCAAAATAGAGCCAATACGACCGCCCCGACGCACCAGTACGCGTCAGAATATTTACGTCTGTGAAGTTAGCATCTCAAATGTTAGCATCTCACAAATAAAACCGATATAAAGTGGCATCCAGCATAGTTCTACAGTTCTCGATAAGTTTCATCAATAGTTCCGTCGATTAAACTATTAATATCGCGTTTTTCAAAAATGAGATGCTAACTTCGCAAACACATCATAGCATCTCATCACATTCCGAACGCCTGACTACACAAAAGTCCAAATTTGTTGAGTTCTATGGTCTCAACAAGTTTCAACAATAGTTCTGGCAATTAAACTGATAAAATTGAGTTTTGACAAAATGAGATGCTAACTTCGCAAACACGTCGTAGCATCTCATCACATTTCGAACTCCTGACCACGCAAGAGTCTAAATCCGGTGAGTTTTATGTTCCGAATAGTTTTTAACAATAGTTCTGGCGGATAAATTAATCAAATTGCGTTTTAAAAAATGAGATGCTACCTTCGCAAGCACACGACAGCATCTTATCAAATTTCGAGTGTCAGACTAGCGTAATGGTTCTAGATAATAAACAGCATCACTTGCTATGGAATGGACATAAGTTCGGCATCTGAAACTTTCACATGTTTTTCCATCGAATTTTTTTCCTCAAAAATCCAACAAATACTGAAATGCTAGTCTACTGTCAAGAGTTCTGATTCGGGAATAAATTCAAGATGAAGACTAGCATCTCTCGCAATAAATAGCGAAAGAGTTCTGGCCTCTGAAACTTTCTCGTATTTTACCATCGATTTATTTTTCTCAAAAATCTGAAAAATTGTGGGATGCTAGCCTTCTGTGGAAAGTTCTGGCTTAGAAATCAATTCAAGATGATAACCAGCATCGCTCGCAATGCAATGCAAAAGAGTTCAGGCCTCCGAGACTGTCGGATTTTTCCATGGATTATTTTTCCTAAAAAATCGAATAAAAAGTGAGATGCTAGCCTTCTGTGGAGAGTTCCGTCTTAGGAAACATGTCTAGATGATAACCAGCTTCACTCACAATGCAATGCAAAAGAGTTCTGGCCTCTGGAATTTTCTCGTATTTTTCCATCCAGTTTTTTCCTAAAAAATCCAATAAAAAATGAGATGCTACCCTTCTGTGGAGAGTTCTGGATTGGAAAACAGTTCAAAATGATGTCGCGCATCTTTTACTGTAAAATGAGAAAGGGTTCTGGCCTTTGGAACTGTCTCGTATTTTTTCATCGATTTTTTTGTCTAAAAAATCTGATAAAAAGTGAGATGCTAGCCTTCTGTGTATAGTTCTGGCTTGGAAAACAGTTCTAGATGATGAAGAGCATCTTTTACTGTGAAGTGCAAAAGAGTTCTGGCCTCTAGCACATTCTCATATTATTCCATCGATTTTTTTTCCTCAAAATTCTGAAAAATTGTGAGATGCTAGCTTTCTGTGAAGAGTTCTGGCTTGGAAAACAGTTCTTGATGATAACCAGAATCGCTCGCAATGCAATGCAGAAGAGTTCTGGCCTCTGAAACTTTCTCGTACTTTTTCATCGATTTTTTGTCTGAAAAATCCAATAAAAAGTGAGATGCTAGTCTTCTGTGGAGAGTTCTGGCATGGATAACGGTTATAAATGATGAAGAGCATCTCGTACTGTAAAATGCGAAAGAGTTCTGGCCTCCGGAACTTTCTCATATTATTCCATCGATTTTTTTTCCTCAAAATTCTGAAAAATTGTGAGTTGCTAGCCTTCTGTGAAGAGTTCTGGCTTAGGAAACATACCTAGATGATAACCGGCATCGCTCGCAATGCAATGCAAAAGAGTTCTGGCCTCTGGAATTTTCTCGTATTTTTCCATCCATTTTTTCCCTAAAAAATCCAATAAAAAATGAGATGCTACCCTTCTGTGGAGAGTTCTGGATTGGAAAACAGTTCAAGATGATGACGAGCATCTTTTACTGTAAAATGGGAAAGGGTTCTGGCCTCTGGAACTGTCTCGTATTTTTTCATCGATTTTTTTATCTAAAAAATCTGATAAAAAGTGAGATGCTAGCCTTCTGTGTATAGTTCTGGCTTGGAAAACAGTTCTAGATGATGAAGAGCATCTTTTACTGTGAAATGCAGAAGAATTCTGGCCTCTGGAACTGTCTCGTTTTTTTTCATCGATTTTTTTGTCTAAAAATTCTGAAAAATTGTGAGATGCTAGTCTTCTGTGAAGAGTTCTGGCTTAGGAAATATGTCTAGATGATAACCAGCATCGCTCGCAATGCAATGCAAAAGAGTTCTGGCCTCTGAAATTTTCTCGCATTTTTTCATCGAGTTTTATGTCTAAAAAATCTGAAAAATTGTGAGATGCTAGCTTTCTGTGAAGAGTTCTGGCTTAGAAAACAGTTCTTGATGATAACCAGAATTGCTCGCAATGCAATGCAGAAGAGTTCTGGCCTCTCAAACTTTCTCGTATTTTTTCATCGATTTTTTGTCTAAAAAATCCAATATAAAGTGAGATGCTAGCCTTCTGTGGAGAGTTCTGGCATGGAAAACAGTTATAAATGATGAAGAGCATCTTTTACTGTAAAATGCGAAAGAGTTCTGGCCTCCGGAACTTTCTCATATTATTCCATCGATTTTTTTTCCTCAAAATTCTGAAAAATTGTGAGATGCTAGCCTTCTGTGAAGAGTTCTGGCTTAGGAAACATACCTAGATGATAACCAGCATCGCTCGCAATGCAATGCAAAAGAGTTCTGGCCTCTGGAATTTTCTCGTATTTTTCCATCCATTTTTTCCCTAAAAAATCCAATAAAAAATGAGATGCTACCCTTCTGTGGAGAGTTCTGGATTGGAAAACAGTTCAAGATGATGACGAGCATCTTTTACTGTAAAATGAGGAAGGGTTCTGGCCTCTGGAACTGTCTCGTATTTTTTCATCGATTTTTTAATCTAAAAAATCTGATAAAAAGTGAGATGCTAGCCTTCTGTGTATAGTTCTGGCTTGGAAAACAGTTCTAGATGATGAAGAGCATCTTTTACTGTGAAGTGGAAAAGAGTTCTGGCCTCTGGAACTTTCTCCCATTACTCCATCGATTTTTTTCCTCAGAAATCTGAAAAATTGTGAGATGCTAGCCTTCTGTGAAGACTTCCGGCTTGGAAAACAGTTCTAGATGATAAAGAGCATCTTTTACTGTGAAATGCAAAAGAGTTCTGGCCTCTAGAAAATTCTCATATTATTCCATCGATTTTTTTTCCCGAAAAATCTGAAAAATTATGAGATGCTAGCCTTCTGTGAAGAGTTCTGGCTTTGGAAACATGTCTAGATGATAACCAGCATCGCTCGCAATGCAATGCAAGAGAGTTCTGGCCTCTGGAATTTTCTCGTATTTTTCCATTCATTTTTTTCCTAAAAAATCCAATGAAAAATGAGATGCTACCCTTCTGTGGAGAGTTCTGGATTGGAAAACAGTTCTAGATGATGACGAGCATCTTTTACTGTAAAATGAGAAAGAGTTCTGGCCTCTGGAACTGTCTCGTATTTTTTCATCGATTTTTTTGTCTAAAAAATCTGATAAAAAGTGAGATGCTAGCCTTCTGTGAAGAGTTCTGGCTTCGGAAACATGTCTAGATGATAACCAGCATCGCTCGCAATGCAATGCAATAGAGTTCTAGCCTCTGGATTTTTCTCGTATTTTTCCATCAATTTTTTTGTCCAAAAAATCCAGCAAAAAGTGAGATGCTACCCTTCTGTGGAGAGTTCCGGATTGGAAAACAGTTCTAGATGATGACGAGCATCTTTTACTGTAAAATGAGAAAGAGTTCTGGCCTCTGGAACTGTCTCGTATTTTTTCATCGATTTTTTTGTCTAAAAAATCTGATAAAAAGTGAGATGCTAGCCTTCTGTGTATAGTTCTGGTTTGGAAAACAGTTCTGGATGATGGAGAGCATCTTTTACTGTAAAGAGCAAAAGAGTTCTGGCCTCTGAAACTTTGTCGCATTTTTTCATCGAGTTTTATGTCTAAAAAATCTGAAAAATTGTGAGATGCTAGTCTTCTGTGAAGAGTTCTGGCTTAGGAAATATGTCTAGATGATAACCAGCATCGCTCGCAATGCAATGCAAAAGAGTTCTGGCCTCTGAAATTTTCTCGCATTTTTTCATCGAGTTTTATGTCTAAAAAATCTGAAAAATTGTGAGATGCTAGCTTTCTGTGAAGAGTTCTGGCTTAGAAAACAGTTCTTGATGATAACCAGAATTGCTCGCAATGCAATGCAGAAGAGTTCTGGCCTCTGAAACTTTCTCGTATTTTTTCATTGATTTTTTGTCTAAAAAATCCAATATAAAGTGAGATGCTAGCCTTCTGTGGAGAGTTCTGACATGGAAAACAGTTATAAATGATGAAGAGCATCTTTTACTGTAAAATGCGAAAGAGTTCTGGCCTCCGGAACTTTCTCATATTATTCCATCGATTTTTTTTCCTCAAAATTCTGAAAAATTGTGAGATGCTACCCTTCTGTGGAGAGTTCTGGCTTGGAAAACAGTTCTAGATAATGACGAGCATATTTTACTGTAAAATGAGAAAGAGTTCTGGCCTCTGGAATTGTCTCGTATTTTTTCATCGATTTTTTTGTCTCAAAAATCTAATAAAAAGTGAGATGCTAGCCTTCTGTGAAGAGTTCTGGCTTGAGAAACATGTCTAGATAATGACCGACATCGCTCGCAATGTAATGCAAAATAGTTCTGGCCTCTGGAATTTTTTCGTATTTTTCCATGAATTTTTTTTTCCTAAAAAATCCAATAAAAAATGAGATGCTAGCCTTCTGTGAAGAGTTCTGACTTGGAGAACCGTTCTAGATGATGGAGAGCATCTTCTACTGTGAAATGCAGAAGAGTTCTGGCCTCTGGAACGTTCTCATATTATTTCATCGATTTTTTTTCCTCAAAATTCTGAAAAATTGTGAGATGCTAGTCTTCTGTGAAGAGTTCTGGCTTAGGAAACATGTCTAGATGATAACCAGCATCGCTCGCAATGCAATGCAAAAGAGTTCTGGCCTCTGGAATTTTCTCGTATTTTTCCATCCATTTTTTTCCTAAAAAATCCAATGAAAAATGAGATGCTACCCTTCTGTGGAGAGTTCTGGATTGGAAAACAGTTCAAGATGATGACGAGCATCTTTTACTGTAAAATGAGAAAGAGTTCTGACCTCTGGAACTGTCTCGTATTTTTTCATCGATTTTTTTGTCTAAAAAATCTGATAAAAAGTGAGATGCTAGCCTTCTGTGAAGAGTTCTGGCTTCGGAAACATGTCTAGATGATAACCAGCATCGCTCGCAATGCAATGCAAAAGAGTTCTAGCCTCTGGATTTTTCTCGTATTTTTCCATCAATTTTTTTGTCCAAAAAATCCAGCAAAAAGTGAGATGCTACCCTTCTGTGGAGAGTTCCGGATTGGAAAACAGTTCTAGATGATGACGAGCATCTTTTACTGTAAAATGAGAAAGAGTTCTGGCCTCTGGAACTGTCTCGTATTTTTTCATCGATTTTTTTGCCTAAAAAATCTGATAAAAAGTGAGATGCTAGCCTTCTGTGTATAGTTCTGGCTTGGAAAACAGTTCTAGATGATGGAGAGCATCTTTTACTGTGAAGTGCAAAAGAGTTCTGGCCTCTGAAACTTTCTCGTATTTTTTCATCGATTTTTTGTCTAAAAAATCCAATATAAAGTGAGATGCTAGCCTTCTGTGGAGAGTTCTGGCATGGAAAACAGTTATAAATGATGAAGAGCATATTTTACTGTAAAATGCGAAAGAGTTCTGGCCTCCGGAACTTTCTCATATTATTCCATCGATTTTTTTTGATCAAAATTCTGAAAAATTGTGAGATGCTAGCCTTCTGTGAAGAGTTCTGGCTTAGGAAACATACCTAGATGATAACCAGCATCGCTCGCAATGCAATGCAAAAGAGTTCTGGCCTCTGGAACTGTCTCGTATTTTTTCATCGATTTTTTTGTCTAAAAAATCTAATATAAAGTGAGATGCTAGCCTTCTGTGAAGAGTTCTGGCTTGGAAAACAGTTCTGGATGATAAAGAGCATCTTTTACTGTAAAATGAGAAAGAGTTCTGGCCTCTGGAACTGTCTCGTATTTTTTCATCGATTTTTTTGTCTAAAAAATCTGATAAAAAGTGAGATGCTAGCCTTCTGTGTATAGTTCTGGCTTGGAAAACAGTTCTAGATGATGGAGAGCATCTTTTACTGTGAAGAGCAAAAGAGTTCTGGCCTCTGAAACTTTGTCGCATTTTTTCATCGAGTTTTATGTCTAAAAAATCTGAAAAATTGTGAGATGCTAGCTTTCTGTGAAGAGTTCTGGCTTAGAAAACAGTTCTTGATGATAACCAGAATTGCTCGCAATGCAATGCAGAAGAGTTCTGGCCTCTGAAACTTTCTCGTATTTTTTCATCGATTTTTTGTCTAAAAAATCCAATATAAAGTGAGATGCTAGCCTTCTGTGGAGAGTTCTGGCATGGAAAACAGTTATAAATGATGACGAGCATCTTTTACTGTAAAATGCGAAAGAGTTCTGGCCTCCGGAACTTTCTCATATTATTCCATCGATTTTTTTTCTTCAAAATTCTGAAAAATTGTGAGATGCTAGCCTTCTGTGAAGAGTTCTGACTTAGGAAACATACCTAGATGATAACCAGCATCGCTCGCAATGCAATGCAAAAGAGTTCTGGCCTCTGGAACTGTCTCGTATTTTTTCATCCATTTTTTTGTCTAAAAAATCTAATATAAAGTGAGATGCTAGCCTTCTGTGAAGAGTTCTGGCATGGAAAACAGTTATAAATGATGAAGAGCATATTTTACTGTAAAATGCGAAAGAGTTCTGGCCTCCGGAACTTTCTCATATTATTCCATCGATTTTTTTTGATCAAAATTCTGAAAAATTGTGAGATGCTAGCCTTCTGTGAAGAGTTCTGGCTTAGGAAACATACCTAGATGATAACCAGCATCGCTCGCAATGCAATGCAAAAGAGTTCTGGCCTCTGGAACTGTCTCGTATTTTTTCATCGATTTTTTTGTCTAAAAAATCTAATATAAAGTGAGATGCTAGCCTTCTGTGAAGAGTTCTGGCTTGGAAAACAGTTCTGGATGATAAAGAGCATCTTTTACTGTAAAATGAGAAAGAGTTCTGGCCTCTGGAACTGTCTCGTATTTTTTCATCGATTTTTTTGTCTAAAAAATCTGATAAAAAGTGAGATGCTAGCCTTCTGTGTATAGTTCTGGCTTGGAAAACAGTTCTAGATGATGGAGAGCATCTTTTACTGTGAAGAGCAAAAGAGTTCTGGCCTCTGAAACTTTGTCGCATTTTTTCATCGAGTTTTATGTCTAAAAAATCTGAAAAATTGTGAGATGCTAGCTTTCTGTGAAGAGTTCTGGCTTAGAAAACAGTTCTTGATGATAACCAGAATTGCTCGCAATGCAATGCAGAAGAGTTCTGGCCTCTGAAACTTTCTCGTATTTTTTCATCGATTTTTTGTCTAAAAAATCCAATATAAAGTGAGATGCTAGCCTTCTGTGGAGAGTTCTGGCATGGAAAACAGTTATAAATGATGACGAGCATCTTTTACTGTAAAATGCGAAAGAGTTCTGGCCTCCGGAACTTTCTCATATTATTCCATCGATTTTTTTTCTTCAAAATTCTGAAAAATTGTGAGATGCTAGCCTTCTGTGAAGAGTTCTGACTTAGGAAACATACCTAGATGATAACCAGCATCGCTCGCAATGCAATGCAAAAGAGTTCTGGCCTCTGGAACTGTCTCGTATTTTTTCATCCATTTTTTTGTCTAAAAAATCTAATATAAAGTGAGATGCTAGCCTTCTGTGAAGAGTTCTGGCTTGGAAAACAGTTTTGGATGATAAAGAGCATTTTTTACTGTGAAATGCAAAAGAGTTCTGGCCTCTAGAACTTTCTCATATTATTCTATCGATTTTTTTTTCGGAAAATTCCAAAAAATAATGAGATGCTAGCTTTCCGTGGAGAGTTCTGTCTTAGGAAACATGTCTAGATGATAACCAGATTCACTCACAATGCAATGCAAAAGAGTTCTGGCCTCTGGAGTTTTCTCGTATTTTTCCATCCATTTTTTTTTCCCTAAAAAATCCAATGGAAAAAGAGATGCCACCCTTCTGTGGAGAGTTCTGGCTTGGAAAACAGTTCTAGATAATGACGAGCATATTTTACTGTAAAATGAGAAAGAGTTCTGGCCTCTGGAACTGTCTCGTATTTTTTCATCGATTTTTTTGTCTCAAAAATCTAATAAAAAGTGAGATGCTAGCCTTCTGTGAAGAGTTCTGGCTTAGGAAACATGTCTAGATGATAACCAACATCGCTCGCAATGCAATGCTAAGGAGTTGTGGCCTCTGAAAGTTTCACGTATTTGTCGATTTTTTTCCTAAAAAAATCCGATTAAAATTGAGATGCTAGCCTTCTGTTAAGAGTTCTGGTTTAGGAAACATTTCCAGATCATAACCAGCATCTCTCACATTGCAATGCAAAAGAGTTGTGATCTTCGGAGTTTTTTCGTATTTTTCCATTTATTTTTTCACCTCAAAAATGCAATGAATAGTGAGATGCTAGCTTTTTGTTAAGAGTTCTGGCTCAGAAAACTGTTCTAAATGATGACTCGCAACTTTTGTTGTTAAATGGAAAAGAGTTCTGGCTTTTAATATTCTTCAATATGTTATAATAAATGTTTCCCCTTCAAAATCCAACAAATGGTGAGATGCGAGGCTTCTGTTGAGAGTTTTGGCTTAGAAAACGATTCAAGATTATTACCAGCATCTTTTACCATGAAATGTCAAAGAGATCTGGTTTCTGGAACTTTCTCGTATTTTTGCTTCGATTTTTTTTTTACCTCAAAAATGCAATGAGTAGTGAGATGCTAGCCTCCTGTTGAGAGTTTCGGCTTAGAAAACGATTCGAGATGATGACCAGTATCTGTTATTGTGAAATGCAGAAGAGTTTTTGCCTCTGGAACTTCCTCATATTTTCCATCGATTTTTTTTCCTCAAAAAATCTGATAAATTGTGAGATGATTAAAGGTTTCTTACACAAGCTACAAAAGAGTTTTTGTCTTCGAATGTGGCTGATGATTATAACTTATTGCGAGAACCGAATCATTGTTTCGAACAATGAGTTTTCCAATCAACTTATGTAGCGAAATACATGCTGTTTCTTACACTTAGCGTTACCCGGAGCCAGCGACGGGGACGTGGTAAGTTTTGGCTCCATTTTTGTTTTTTTTTTGTTTTTTTTTGTTTTTTTTTGTTTTTTTTGTTTTTTTTTTATTCTTTTGTTTTTTAATTTTTTTTTGTTTTTTGTTTTTTAATTTTTTTTTTTCGTTTTTTTGTTTTTAAATGTTTTTTTTTGTTTTTTCGTTTTCGTTTTTTTTTTTTCATTTTACTTTATGTTTGATTTTGTTTCATTTCAATTTTTTTCTGAGTTTTCTTGCTCAATTCCATTTGATTTCAGATTCCTCCCGTTGTTCTAAAGTTTTTTTTTTGTATTTTTTATTCCCTTATTTTTCTTCGACCAATGTATACAACATGAGATGCGGTTGGATATTTTTTTTCGCACTCACGGTATCGCGAGTTGGTCCCAAATCATTATATTCGTGCCAGTACATGCCACATTGCGTATATGCAATATAGTGACCTTGTGACCAATGCACAATACCAGCAAGCGAATAAGTTTTGTTTGATAGATTTACAGTTTTCGCGATTGATCCAAGTGTGTGATGGAGGTTGTCATTTCGGTTTGTGTATCCAGGGTCAGTAATAATGCTCGTGTCGATGATGATGTGTGGCCCATATTCGACCTGGTCCTGAATCATTTTTTTGCACACGCGGCACGTCCGCTGTGTTTGGTGCCCATCATCGATCGCCTGCTGCATGGCACCGAAACCTTGACCCAAAATGACGTCAATATTTACACCGAAAAGAATAGTCTGCTGTTTCAAGCTATATCCGCATTGGCAGACAACATGTGTCGTGTAACTCGGTAAATCATTGAAAATAAACTGAGCAAGGTGAGCTACGTTGCACTCAGTGTCTATTTGTTTTATTTTTCTTGTAAATGATTCCAATGGGAAAAGCCCTGTTTTTGATAATATTTCTGCTCGCTCTCTGTAATCGGCCGCTGAAATTTTCCGTTTGTCTGTAAGAGTTTTCCGAGCTAACAGGATTGTTTTATTTGTCGATTCATCAAGTGCTTTACTGTATTCATTGTTCAATGCAATCCCGTTTAAGATGAGTTGGAACAGCGAGTCAAATGCGCAGGTTCTTTTTAAGTTTATTCGAAGACCTCCCATGACCACCGGCTGACAGAACGAGCCATTTTTAAAACCAGGAAGTTTAGAAACCTTCGCATTTTTTACGTAATCCCATTCCGGGCACTTGTCTAAATACGATGGTTTTCTTCTTTTTTTGGCCGGAGATTTTTCGGACTCGGCACACGGATCCACAGATTCTTTTCCGGCTTTTCCGCGCCAATTTTCCACCGAATTCCAAACACTGCACTCATTATCCGGGCTTGATGAGATCTTTTCATCTTTTCCCGACATCTCCGCCAATGAACTGTCCTCAACATCATCTCCGGGATATTCACTAACGCTATGTTGGTTGATGTTCGGGAATATTTCAGATTTCTCGGGAATCTCGATGTTCGATCCGGTTGTCTGAAGTAAAGCGCTATCATCTTTTGGGTCAGGTGTTGTGAGTGACGGCAGATCCCGCTCATTCGAGGCTAGTTTTACTTTGCCATCAAGGTAATCCAAATGTTTAAGAACGAACTTATCGATTCGCATCGGTAGGCTACCTGCGAATGTACGCTTCACGTCGGCAAATTCGGACTCAACCGACAATGATGTGGCTATCGTATCACCCCTGCTGAAATGGGGTCGCATGATGTTTGTCCAGAGTGGCAGAAACGGAAGCAGCTGTTTCTTTACACGTTGAGCAAACGCCGGATTGAAGCACGCATTGATAGTGTTACCGTCTTTTGATCTTCTGCTAATGTCTTCTGCGTTGGAATACCTCGTATTGCCCCACATGCACCAGTCCGTATCAATACCATCATTCTCTTCGTCGTTCTCTTCACTGTCCTCAACATTAGCAGAATGTTCCGTAACATTTTCCAGCTCTTCCAGAGTCACTCCTTTAATCCTGTTGTTAAGAGCTTGCATCCGTAATTCAGCGGGCACCGCGTCGCCCTCTGTCGTGAAGCCGATTGAATCACTCAACGCCACAGCAAGCATCGATTCAATGAAATCTGTCAGCATTTTGAAATCATTCATTTGATATGCTTGGCAAACGCAACGAATGAAAAATCTGCGTGCTGCAATAACTGGACCACTCAGGCATTTCCATCTAGAAACCATTGCAACGAAATGACTTACATCAAGCCTCATATATGATGCTGGTATTTCCAGAGAACCTTGAACAACACAATTATAGCATTTTTGCAGATATTCATTCAAACCGTTGCATTTGCCGAACACTTCAGCCACAGCGTTTACCAAAGCCCGCCCGAAATCAGAGACAACTGTTGGCGGTCGGGGTGCGCCTCTTGTCAAAATAAATTTCAAAAATTGCCCGATAACGAAGGATGTTTGATCAGCGGAAACCATTTGAAAAACTGGTACACTACCTTCTTTGGTTATTATCATGCATTGGTACAGAAATATGTTTGGGTCGTGGTTCTCCATGCGTTTTCCTACGCCGCCAGTCGCGTCGATTGCTAAGATGGCATCCGGATTTCTTTGGCATCGCGCAATATAAATTTGCAGCTGTTCTGGCGTCCAATATATGCAATAGAAATTCCGTAAACTGATGCTATGAATAGAACCGGCAAATTTCCCACTTTTCGATTCATGGAGCAAATTGAGCGGTGGATTCGCCGACTCCAGCCCCAGCAACTTCAGTATTTGCTGTTCTTTGGTCTTTCGTAAAGTAGCAGCCTTTGGCACAATTGCAAGATTTTTTCCGCCAAACTTCTTCATGCGTTTTGCCTCCTCTCGTTGAAAAGTCACTGCACCCTTCCGTTCGTCTATTAGCTTATTGGCCACTTTTTCGCGGCGTTTGCCTCTTAGTTGTCTTTTTTTTTCTCCTGTGTGAGAACCTGGCCGAATGTTCTCGATGGTGCACGAAAAAATAACGTCAACCGCTTTGCCTGGTGCTTCGCGGAGACAACCCGTTATTTTTGATCGGCACTCTACGCAGTGACCAACAAATGTCGCATACGATTTCGCAGTGGCAGATGGAGTTACTAGATTGTTTTTAAATGAAAAAACGCAATCGATTGATTTATGTTGCTGGCATATTTTTTCAGCGATAACGTCACCCCACCCTTCTCCTAATTTCCAATAAATCCTTTCGCTGGAGACTTTTTTTCTAGGCGCAATGGGTGACCAACTTTCGGCAGAGACGACTAATTTTATATTCTTTGAGTACAGACTCTCTGACAAAATCACATTGGAATCATTGGTCACATCTGCACTTGTAGCGCTAGAGTCCACGGAAATTTGTTCTGCCGAATTAATTGTGTACTTTTGCGCGACCAATGTTTTGAATCCATTGCGATCCTCGTTGATTATTGTGTAAACATGGCGTGGCTCAATATGAGAACCTCGCAATGCCATACGGTTGGCAACTCTTTTGAATACCGCATTACTCGGTGGTAAAATTTTGCCATTGACGTCCAAGGTTCGGAAATTTTCGTCGAGCAAAATTTCCCGTAATATTAATTTGTCGTACGGCATATTTGAATCGGGTTATTAGAATAGTAAAAAAAACCGTCAAAAAAGTTTTACGTGAAATTGTATACGTTTGTTACATTGCAAAATCACTTTGCAACGAGGGCGTGCCAACGAGGAGATAACTGCATATAAGTAATGCACTTACGATGAAAATGTATGACCGTCGAATATCTTCAAATTAAAAAAAAAAAACTAGAGAACTCTGCAACGTCATATGAGGAAAAATTCGAAAGATGATGATCGAGCGTTACAGATGCAGCCAGAAACGAATAACAAGCAGATAAAAACCGGACGACTGAAGATCGAACGGAACAAAGTAATGCACTCACAACGAAAATTTGTGACCGTCGAATATCTTCAGATTAAAAAAAAAACTCGAGAACTCTGCAACCTTATATAAGGAAAAATTCGAAAGATGATGATCGAGCGTTACAAATGCAACAAGAAACGAATAAACAGCAGATGAGAACCGGACGACTGAAGATCGAACAGAACAAAGTAATGCACTCACAACGAAAATTTATGACCGTCGAATATCTTCAATAAAAAAAAAAAAAAAACTCGAGAACTCTGCAACCTCATATGAGGAAAGATTCGTAAGATGATGATCGAGCGTTACAGATGCAGTCAGAAACGAATAAATGGCAGATAAGAATCGGACGACTGAAGATCGAACAGAACAAAGTAAGTCACTCACAACGAAAATTTATGACCCTCGAATATCTTCAATAAAAAAAAAAAAAAAACTCGAGAACTCCGCAACCTCATGTGAGGAAAGATTCGAAAGATGATGATCGAGCGTTACAGATGCAGCCAGAAACGAATTAACAGCCGATAAGAACCGGACGACTGAAGATCGAACAGAAGTAAGTAAGGCACTCACAACGAAAATTTATGACCGTCGAGTATCTTCAAATTAAAAGAAAAAAACTCGAGAACTCTGCAACTTTATATGAGGAAAGATTCGAAAGATGATGATCGAGCGTTACAGATGCAGCCAGAATGCTCAAATGACCCTGATCAATGCAACGCAACTATTTCATGTATTGTTTCTGTATTTGCAATATATCATGAACATTTATCGGCTCTGTCATCTGCTGCTTTCTTATTTGACAGTGAAAGATGCTCGTCATCATCTAGAACTGTTTTTCAAGTCAGAACTCTCCACAGAAGGGTAGCATCTCACTTTTTATTTGATTTTTCAAGAAAAAAAATCGATAGAATAATATGAGAAAGTTCCAGAGGTCAGAACTCTTTTGCATTGCATTGCGAGCAATTCTGATTATTATCTCGAACGTTTTTCCAAGCCAGAACTCTTCACAGAAGGCTAGCATCTCACAATTTTTCAGATTTTTGAGAATAATAAATCAATGGAATAATACGAGAAAGTTCCTGAAGCCAGAACTCTTTTGCATTTCACAGTAAAAGATGCTCGTCATCATCTAGATCTGTTTTCCAAGCCAGAACACTCCACATCAGCATCTCATTTATTATTGGATTTTTTAGGAAAAAACATGGATGGAAAAATACGAGAAAATTCCAGAGGCCAGAACTCTTTTGCATTGCATTGCGAGCGATGCTGGTTATCCTCTAGACATGTTTCCTAAGCCAGAACTCTTCACAGAAGGCTAGCATCTCACTTTTTATTAGATTTTTTAGACAAAAAAATCGATGAAAAAATACGAGACAGTTCCAGAGACCAGAACTCTTTCTCATTTTACAGTAAAAGATGCTCGTCATCATCTAGAACTGTTTTCCAAGCCAGAACTCTCCACAGGAGGGTAGCATCTCATTTTTTATTGGATTTTTTAGGAAAAAAAAAAAATAGATGGAAAAATACGAAAAAATTCCAGAGGCCAGAACTCTTTTGCATTACATTGCGAGCGATGTCGGTCATCATCTAGCCATGTTTCCTAAGCCAGCAATTTTCACAGAAGGCTAGCATTTCATAATTTTTCATATTTTTCAGGGAAAAAAATCAATGGAATAATATGAGAAAGTTCCAGAGGCCAGAACTCTCCTGCGTTTCACAGTAGAAGATGCTCTCCATCATCTAGTACTGTTCTTCAAGCCAGAACTCTCCACGAAGGCTAGCATCTCACTTTTTACTGCATTTTTTAGACAAAAAAATGGATGGAAAAATACGAGAAAAATCCAGAGGCCAGAACTCTTTTGCATTGCATTGCGAGCGATGCTGGTTATGATCTAGACATGTTTCCTAAGCCAGAACTCTTCACAGAAGGCTAGCATCTCACTTTTTATCAGATTTTTTAGACAAAAAAATCGATGAAAAAATACGAGACAGTTCCAGAGGCCAGAACTCTTTCTCATTTTACAGTAAAAGATGCTCGTCATCATCTAGAACTGTTTTCCAATCCAGAACTCTCCACAGAAGGGTAGCATCTCATTTTTCATTGGATTTTTTAGGAAAAAAATGGATGGAAAAATACGAGAAAATTCCAGAGGCCAGAACTCTTTTGCATTGCATTGCGAGCGATGCTGGTTATCATCTAGACATATTTCCTAAGCCAGAACTCTTCACAGAAGACTAGCATCTCACAATTTTTCAGAATTTTGAGGAAAAAAAATCGATGAAATAATATGAGAACGTTCCAGAGGCCAGAACTCTTCTGCATTTCACAGTAGAAGATGCTCTCCATCATCTAGAACGGTTCTCCAAGTCAGAACTCTTCACAGAAGGCTAGCATCTCATTTTTTATTGGATTTTTTAGGAAAAAAAAATTCATGGAAAAATACGAAAAAATTCCAGAGGCCAGAACTGTTTTGCATTACATTGCGAGCGATGTCGGTCATCATCTAGACATGTTTCTTAAGCCAGAACTCTTCACAGAAGGCTAGCATCTCACTTTTTATTAGATTTTTGAGACAAAAAAATCGATGAAAAAATACGAGACAATTCCAGAGGCCAGAACTTTTTCTCATTTTACAGTAAAATATGCTCGTCATTATCTAGAACTGTTTTCCAAGCCAGAACTCTCCACGGAAGGGTAGCATCTCATTTTTTATTGGATTTTTTAGGAAAAAATGGATGGAAAAATACGAGAAAATTCCAGAGGCCAGAACTCTTTTGCATTGCATTGCGAGCGATGCTGGTTATCATCTAGGTATGTTTCCTAAGCCAGAACTCTTCACAGAAGGCTAGCATCTCACAATTTTTCAGAATTTTGAGGAAAAAAAATCGATGGAATAATATGAGAACGTGCTAGAGGCCAGAACTCTTTTGCACTTCACAGTAAAAGATGCTCTTCATCATCTAGAACTGTTTTCCAAGCCAGAACTATACACAGAAGGCTAGCATCTCACTTTTTATCAGATTTTTTAGACAAAAAAATCGATGAAAAAATACGAGACAGTTCCAGAGGCCAGAACCCTTTCTCATTTTACAGTAAAAGATGCGCGACATCATTTTGAACTGTTTTCCAATCCAGAACTCTCCACAGAAGGGTAGCATCTCATTTTTTATTGGATTTTTTAGGAAAAAACTGGATGGAAAAATACGAGAAAATTCCAGAGGCCAAAACTCTTTTGCATTGCATTGTGAGTGAAGCTGGTTATCATCTAGACATGTTTCCTAAGACGGAACTCTGCACAGAAGGCTAGCATCTCACTTTTTATTCGATTTTTTAGGAAAAATAATCCATGGAAAAATCCGACAGAGTCCCGGAGGCCAGAACTCTTTTGCATTGCATTGCGAGCGATGCTGGTTATCATCTTGAACTGTTTTCTAAGCCAGAACTTTCCACAGAAGGCTAGCATTTCACAATTTTTCAGATTTTTGAGAAAAAAAAATCGATGGAAAAATACGAGAAAGTTTCAGAGGCCAGAACTCTTTCGCTATTCATTGCGAGAGATGCTAGTCTTCATCTTGAATTTATTCCCGAATCAGAACTCTTGACAGTAGACTAGCATTTCAGTATTTGTTGGATTTTTGAGGAAAAAAATTCGATGGAAAAACATGTGAAAGTTTCAGATGCCGAACTTATGTCCATTCCATAGCAAGTAATGCTGTTTATTATCTAGAACCATTACACTAGTCTGACACTCAAAATTTGATAAGTTGCTGTCGTGTGCTTGCGAAGGTAGCATCTCATTTTTAAAAACGCAATTTGATTAATTTATCCGCCAGAACTATTGTTAAAAACTATTCGGAACATAAAACTCACCGGATTTAGACTCTTGCGTGGTCAGGAGTTCGAAATGTGATGAGATGCTACGACGTGTTTGCGAAGTTAGCATCTCATTTTGTCAAAACTCAATTTCATCAGTTTAATTGCCAGAACTATTGTTGAAACTTGTTGAGACCATAGAACTCAACAAATTTGGACTTTTGTGTAGTCAGGCGTTCGGAATGTGATGAGATGCTATGATGTGTTTGCGAAGTTAGCATCTCATTTTTGAAAAACGCGATATTAATAGTTTAATCGACGGAACTATTGATGAAACTTATCGAGAACTGTAGAACTATGCTGGATGCCACTTTATATCGGTTTTATTTGTGAGATGCTAACATTTGAGATGCTAACTTCACAGACGTCATGTTTCTTTGGCTCACTAGTCTCTAAATACTTTTTTTGTGCCGTTTTCAGTCTGCCTTCGTGTTCGCGAGTTGTTGCGACCATCGCAGCAAATTGTCTTGGCCTGGCTCGTGCTCCGAGGCCTTCCGCCCGCATCACCGGGGTCGGACGGGATTAGTCCGAACGTCCAGGCGTTTATTACTTTTTTTTATACGACACTTTCAAAATTTGTACCTTTTGCGGATTATTTCTCAAGCCTTCTGCTGAACATCTGTGTGCCCCCAGACTGCACGCAGATGTGAATTTTCCTATGTTGGGTTTTTTCCATTTTTTTTCTCTTTTTCCTCTTTTTAAAGAAGGGAGGGGTTGTCCAGAGGGCTCGCGTCACGGGCGACTCCAAAAACGAACAGATCAATCAAGAAGCCCCGAGTGTCCACTTCGGAGACCTCGAGTGTAACTCAAAAATATCTCGCACACCAACTAACGTCTAACACCTAATCTTATGCCCGATCTTACACCGCGTTTATTTTTTTTTTTGTTAAGTTTCCTAAAGCATCGATTTCAAATAAATCTGTGAACTTAGTATAAAGAAAAGACGCATTTCTCAATTATTTTCAACTGATACCAAACTGACACCAACTACCTGCCTCTCCCGTATAAAGGCGAGCAGGATCACCCGTTTCGAAAGAAATACGGTGAAAACATTGGTCCTTCGAGCCGGATACCGTTACACTAGTAACATAAACGAACAAAAAGAACTATACTGTTATCTCGTCAAATTGTGAAGTGACTAAACCAATTTTTTCCGCGTGCCGGTGGTGAACTAACAAGAATAGTGCAGTAATATTGTGCCAAAGTCTGAAGAAGGAAGGAAGCTCATCGAACCACACAACACCGGAACGTTTCAACGGGGAACGAAGGAACGCATCATCGCTGACGACACGGAGCGGCCAATCTCGTGGATGACCACACATTTCGGTAAGTCCAACATTGAATCGTCATATTCCTGCCTCAGTACGTTCCTCACGTGGTCCTACGCCCCCCCCCCCCATTTTAAACACGTAAAAAATAAAAAATAAAAAACAATGACGAACAACGACACCGCACCAGAAACCTTCGCGGCAGAAGTTCCCTCGCCACAGCTGTCTAGTTTAAAACGCAAAAGGGGAGCGTTCAAAGCTCGTTCAACTAAATATAAAAGATATCTTTCAACGGAAAGAAGTCGGTCTGATGTAGAGCTTTTGCAAGTAAAAATGGACGGTCTCGTAGCCCATTTCAAAGAGTTCGACAGCGTCCATGCGGCGATCGGAGATCTCGAGCCAACGGCCGAGGCAGCGCATCAAGAAGAATACGATAACATCGAAGAAGAGTACCAGGAGGCCATAGCGGATTCGCTGCGATTAATTCGCGCCGCGCAGCCCACGGCTGGCTTAGCGAGAAACGAGAGCAGCGTACTCTCTAGAGATAGTCCGGTAACCACAGCACCTTCGGTCACCATTCCGAAAATCAAATTACCCGAAATCACGTTACCGACCTTTGACGGGAACATCGAAAAATGGCACGCCTTCCGGGAAAAGTTTGAGTCACGAGTCGGTCGCAACGACAACATACCTGATATTGACAAATTACAATATTTACAAGCGGCCCTATCCGGTAAAGCCGCGCGCGCTATCGAGGCAATCGAATCCACAGGTGAAAATTACGCGGAAGTTTGGAGAATTTTAATAGCAAAATATGACAATTCTCGCCGAGCTATTTTACGACACTGGGACTTCCTTTGGAATTTTCCGCGTCTGCAGACAGACACCCCAGAAAACCTCGATGAGCTCACCGACACCTTTCGCCAACATCTTCGCGCGTTAAAGAGCCTAGGCGAACCGGTCGAGCATTGGGACAGCTGCATTATCTATATGCTGATCAACAAGATAGGAGAAAATACTCGTTTTCAGTGGGAGACCACCCTTTCTGACAACAAACTCCCGTCGTACAATTCATTGATGGAGTTTTTAGAAAAACGAAGTAGCTGTTCTGGCTACAGTAATTCGCGGCCCAAAGAGAATAGCAATCATAAAAACCAACGCGAGAGAGGGTCGTCGAAACATGCATCGTCGCCGGGTCATACTTTTGCGGCGACTACCAAAGAGGAATCAAGAAAGTCGCATCCACCGTGCGTAATATGTCAGTGTGACCATTCGATCTACAAATGCTCGAAATTCCGGGGATTTTCGATTAATCAACGGAAACATGCGGTAACACAGGCCGCATTATGTGAAAATTGTCTGGGCAGTGGCCATGGCAGCAAGGACTGCACGGGTGGCACGTGCTGGGTATGTCGTAAAAAACATCACACCTTTTTGCACCCGGTTTCTAACAGCCCGGAGACTTCGAGCCAGGCAAATGCCGTACCTGCGAACTTCGTCGGAGAATCGAGCCAGGTACCTAATGCATGACTATCCTCGGACCGTGCTCTATCCTTTGCACTTGACACGGACACGATGGACGACATAATTCCGACTGTCTCCATCGACATATCGAAAGATAATCGAACGTCTGTCCGATGCCGTGCGTTATTGGATACCGGTTCAACAAAAAATTTTATCATCGAAGATTTGGCCTCACTACTCCGATTATGCAAAAGGCCATGTCATACACCGATACACACCTTGAACGAATCTCACACCGTTGCGAACCATAAAGTCACGGCGACCGTCCGATCTAGACTTAATGCTAACAAGAAAACGCTCGAGTTTCTTGTCGTACCAACAATGACTTCTCGTATACCTAACACCCAAGTCGAGCGGAAATCATTGAAAATTCCGCCCAATATCAAATTAGCCGATCCAGAGTTCCACAAACCTGCGGCTATACAACTGCTTCTCGGAGCGGGAGTTTCTTTGAACGCGCTATGCGTGGGCCAAATTAAGCTGTCGGCCACAAACGAACCCGATATGGTCCTGCAGAAGTCGCAATTCGGATGGGTCATCGGAGGCAGTACCCCGGCCTATCCTAAAGCATCTCGAGGCACGAGATGTCTGTTCGCTGGAGAACGAGAGGACATGTCGCGTTTTTGGGAGATCGAGGACCTTGAGACGGCACCGCATCTGTCGGCAGAAGAAAACTCCTGTGAAGCGCACTTTCTCCAAACCATTACCCGGGATGAGGACGGCCGCTTCGTCGCCGCTCTTCCCTTCAATGACAAGCATCGTAAACTTGGGGAGTCATATCTAATGGCATCCAAGCGACTAGCCTCTCTCGAACGGTGATTTAACAGAGACGTACACCTCAAAACACAATACCATAAAGCAATTCAAGAATATATCGATCTTGGCTACGTTTCGAAAGTACAAACGCGTACGCCGGATGAATATTTCATACCACACCAAGCGGTTTTCAAGCAATCGAGTCAAACAACGAAAATTCGCGTGGTCTTCGACGCCTCCGCAGCCTCCAGTTCTGGAGTGTCGCTCAACGACGCTCTGATGGCCGGACCAACAATCCAGGACAACATCATCTCATTATTGCTCCGTTTTCGTATACACCGATATGTACTTACGGGTGATATCGAGAAGATGTATCGTCAGATAAAAATACGGGAGCAGGACCGACCGCGGCTCAGATTCATCTGGAAGGAAGAAGACGGCACACTAGTCCTCTATCAATTCAACAGGCTAATTTTCGGGCTGAAACCCGCTTCCTACATCGCGACGAGATGTTTACACCGTCTAGCTGAGGAGGAGGAGCCTCATTTTCCACTGAGTTCTCAGATCCTCAAAAGAGACTTATACGTCGACGATCTCCTCACAGGGGCGAACACCGTGCCGGAAGTTATTCAGCTTCAGAAAGATTTGACCGCTCTACTACGAAGGGGAGGTTTCAACCTGCGGCAGTGTGCATCCAACGCCACGGAGGTGCTGCATGCCATTCCTGATCGCTGTGTGAATCTTCAGCTCCAAAACTCGGAAGACGCAACGTTAAAAACATTGGGTGTACACTGGGCCTCTACCGACGATCGAATAGTGTATACAGTCACGCCCATTCGCAACACGAGGGTCACCAAAAGAAGCGTATTTTCAGAGGTGGCCAAGATTTATGACCCTCTCGGTCTTCTTAATCCGATCATCGTAACCGCCAAACTACTGATCCAAGAGCTATGGAAACTAAAAATAAATTGGGACGAGTCGCTCCCGGCTGCGTTGCATACGAAATGGGACAATTTTGTATCTGGATTATCGGCGCTTAACGAAATGACCTTCAGTCGAAGAGTCTTACAAGACGATGCACTCGAATACGAGTTGCATGGTTTTTGCGACGCAAGCGAAAGGGCCTACGGAGCGTGCCTTTTCCTTTCACGCCTTTTCCTGACACAAGCGAAGGATGTGAGGACTACGGATCGCGCGGGTAATTGGCACGTGAATCTCCTTTACGCTAAGTCACGTGTCGCTCCGATTAAAACTGTTCAGACAATTCCGAGACTAGAGCTGTGCGCCGCTCTTCTATTAGCTAATCTGTATGCGAGCGTAAAAAACGCGTTAACTACCCCGCCATATCGCGCGACTTTCTGGACCGACTCTATGATCGCGCTTCACTGGATCAACACGTCACCCCACGAGCTCAAAACCTTCGTAGCCAACAGAGTCGCCAACATCCAATCCCTCACCGATTCCACCGATTGGCAGCACGTTCGGACTCAGGATAACCCCGCTGACCTGCTATCACGCGGTGTGTCGCCGTCGGAATTGAAAAGACGAAACATCTGGGAGAAAGGTCCCAGCTGGCTAGCCGGGGGAGAATCGCTATGGCCGCCCAGGCCTCATGCGGTAGGCGACGATATACCTGAACGTCGATCGACTACCTGCCTCACTGTAGGAACCATCGACGCGAGCATCTTGCTCCGATATTCTTCGTATACCCGATTAATACGTATTGTCGCCTATTGTCGAAGGTTCTTACCGACCTCTCGGAATAGAGGGCTTCTTGCGCCAGAGGAATTGCAGATCGCGTCAGAGAAGATACTCGCACTGGTCCAGAGAAGCGAATTTGATGCCGAACTGCGACAACTGAGGAAGGGCAAGGAGGTTCCGGTTAAAAGCCGATTGCTAGCTCTAAATCCCTTCGTGGGTGGTGACGGGCTGATACGAGTGGGCGGAAGATTGCACCTGTCTGATCTACCGTTCACGAAAAAACACCCGATCGTTCTGCCAAAGGGCCATCACATCACGAAGCTGATAATCGAAAGAGAGCACCTTAACACACTGCACGGGGGCGTGCAGACGACGTTATCTGCCGTCAGACAACTCTACTGGCCTCTCGACGGAAAAAACCAGGTACGCAAGGTCATCAGAAGCTGTGCTCGTTGCACAAGATTAAACCCACCGCCGGTGAATTATGTAATGGGCAGCCTCCCAAAGGTTCGCTCCCTTGCGGCGAGACCATTTGTCCATGCCGGAGTGGATTATTGCGGTCCCTTTTATATCAAGGAAAGGCGTTATCGGAACCGCGTCAAAATCAAAACGTATGTCGCTGTCTTCGTCTGCCTGGCCACTAAGGCGATTCATCTCGAAGTGGTCAGTGATCTGACGACCGATGGATTCATCGCCGCCCTCAAGAGATTCATTTCAAGGAGAGGTAAAGTTGCGTCTCTCTCGTCTGACAACGGCACAAACTTCGTCGGAGCTAACAACGAGTTAAAGGATATCCAGGACCTGCTTATCTCTCCACAACACAATGAACGAGTCCATAACTATCTGGCACCAAAGGGCATCGTTTGGAAATTTATTCCTCCGCAATCGCCCCATTTTGGAGGGCTCTGGGAAGCCGCGGTAAAGTCATTTAAACACCATCTGAGACGCGTCGTTGGCAACGAATTGTTTACCTTCGAGGAATTTAATACATTAGTAATCGAAATTGAAGCCGTGCTCAACTCGCGTCCGCTAACGTGTTTATCTTCCGATCCTCATGACCCTTCTCCTCTCACACCTGCCCATTTCCTAATTGGCGATTCCTTGTCGGGCTTGCCGGAGCATGATCTCTCTGGTGTTGCTAGTAATCGCTTATCTAGATGGCAGCACATTCAGAAGGTCAAGAGAGATTTCTGGGTGCGTTGGCACAAAGAATACATCCACCAATTGAACATCCGTCGCAAGTGGGTCAAAGGGGAACATCCACTACGACAGGGGTCTATCGTTCTCGTCAGGGATGATAACGCACCACCGATGCAGTGGCGCCTGGCCCGAATAATCGAAACTCATCCAGGCCCCGATGGCGTCATTCGAACCGCGCGGATCAAGACGGCAGGCGGCGAGCTGGTACGAGCCGTCAAGAAGCTGGCGCCTCTTCTCATCGACGAAGAAACCACCGAACAACGCGTGGATTGACACCATGAGCACTCCTATCTTTATTATAGTATTTCACGACGATACCTTTCATTATTCGCCGTACATAAATTTTTTTGTACTGATTATTTGGCTTCGCTGTTACTACTTTCATCGGGATTATCTTAAGATTTCGAAATTCTGTAAAGATCGTAATTGGACTTTGATCGACCGTCTCTCAACCGGGGGAGTATGTTGCGACCATCGCAGCAAATTGTCTTGGCCTGGCTCGTGCTCCGAGGCCTTCCGCCCGCATCACCGGGGTCGGACGGGATTAGTCCGAACGTCCAGGCGTTTATTACTTTTTTTACACGACACTTTCAAAATTTGTACCTTTTGCGGATTATTTCTCAAGCCTTCTGCTGAACATCTGTGTGCCCCCAGACTGCACGCAGATGTGAATTTTCCTATGTTGGGATTTTTCCATTTTTTTTCTCTTTTTCCTCTTTTTAAAGAAGGGAGGGGTTGTCCAGAGGGCTCGCGTCACGGGCGACTCCAAAAACGAACAGATCAATCAAGAAGCCTCGAGTGTCCACTTCGGAGACCTCGAGTGTAACTCAAAAATATCTCGCACACCAACTAACGTCTAACACCTAATCTTATGCCCGATCTTACACCGCGTTTATTTTTTTTTTGTTAAGTTTCCTAAAGCATCGATTTCAAATAAATCTGTGAACTTAGTATAAAGAAAAGACGCATTTCTCAATTATTTTCAACTGATACCAAACTGACACCAACTACCTGCCTCTCCCGTAAAAAGGCGAGCAGGATCACCCGTTTCGAAAGAAATACGGTGAAAACACGGGTGATACATGAGCTGTTTCCGAGATTCTTTGCAAACTTTCGTGCGAATTCTCGAAAAATCTTCAGTGTGTGTACGCTTTCGGGGATAACTGTGCTTTCAGGAGATTTTTTAGGCAATTCCCAGTCTGCCTCCGCGTTCGCGAGTGAATAAAGCGCTGTTTCCGAGATTATTTGAACTTTTTCGTGCCAATTCTCGAAAAATCTTTAGTGTGCTCACGCTTTCCGGGATAACTGTGCTTTCAGGAGATTTTTTAGGCAATTCCCAGTCTGCCTCCGCGGTCGCGAGTGAATAAAGCGCTGTTTCCGAGATTATTTGAACTTTTTCGTGCCAATTCTCCAAAAATTTTCAATGTGCGTACGTTAGTCGGCTTACTGGGCTTTCAGGAGAGTTTTTGGGCGATTCCCAGTCTGCCTCGGCGTTCGCTAGTGAAAAAAGCGCTGTTTCCGAGATTCTTTGCACACTTTCGTGCCTATTCTCGAAAAGTCTTCAGTGTGCGTACGCTTTCCGGGATAACTGTGCTTTCAGGAGAGTTTTCAGGCAATTCCCAGTCTGCTTTCGCGTTCGCGAAAACAAAAAGCGTTGTTTCCGAGATTCTTTAGACACCTTCGTGGTTATTCTCGAAAAATATTCACTGTGCGTACGTTTTTCGGCTTACTGGGCTTTCAGGAGGAGACTTTCTGGGCCAGTCCCAGTCTGCCTTCGCGATCGCGAGTAAAACAGGCATTGTTTTCGGTTTGTACGGACACCTTCGAGCTGATTCTTGGAAAATCTTTGGTATGCCTATGTTTTCCGAGTGACCGTGCTTCGAGGACTCTTCCATACCGTTCCCAATCTGCTTTCGCGTTCGCGAGTGCAACACGTACTATTTTCCACATTTTCTTGCCTTTTCTGGGTAAATTTTCAGTTCGCGTACTTTTTCGGGGTTCATCGGCTTCAAGGACACTTTCGTGCCGTTAAGCGTCTTTCTCCGAGTTTGCAGATGAAAGAGACGCTTTTTTCGAGATTCTTTGTACAATTTCGTTCCATTTCTCAGAAAATCTTCAATGTGCGCATGTTCTTCAGCTTACGGCTTCAGAATTTCGAAAAAATCGTGTTTTTACTTGCGAACGCGAATGCAGTCTGTAAACTGCACGAAAGTGTCCGAGCAAGCTTGAAAAAAGTGAGTGTTTCACTCACGAACGCGAAGACAAACTGGAAACAACACAAAAAGTGTATCCGCAGCCGAGTAACTCAAAAAAACCTGCAGACATTTATGATTTTCCGAGAAACGGCACGAAAGTTATCGAAGAAATTCGAAAAGAGTGGGTGTTTCACTTGCGGACGCAAAGGTAGACCGGGGATGGGACGAAAAGTATCCTGGGAGCTGTGAGATGGAAAACTTATGAACACTGAAGATACTCCGAGGAATGGCACGACAGTGTCAAGAAAGTATCGGAAAATGCGCGTATTTCACTCGCGAACGTGAAAATAGGCCAGGAAAGGCACAAAAAGTGTCCCTGAAGGACACTAAGCCGGAATGTATACGTACACTGAAGATTTCCCGAAAAACGGCATGGAACGTCAAATGCGAAGCAGATCGAGAATCGCAGAAAAACTATCCGAATCCCAGTAAACCGGAAAACGTACGTACACTGAAGATTTTTCGAGATACGACATGCAAATATCCAAAAAGTCTTGAAAAAAGTGGTTGTTTTACACGCGAGAGCGAGGGCAGGTTGAAAACAGCACAAGAGTGTATTTGAACCCAGTGCGCCAAAAAGACATGCAAACAATGGAGATTTTCCGAGAATTAGCACGAAAGCATCCAAAGAAACTCATAAAAAGCGTGTTTAACTCGAGAACGCAAAGAGAGACTCGGGACCGCCAAAAAATTGGCCAAAGAATCTCGGAAACGTCTCGTGTTCCACTCACGACCGCGAAGGCAAACCGGGGATGGGACAAAAAGTATCCTGGAAGCCCAGTAAGCCGGGAAACGTACGTACACTGAAGATATTTCGAGAAATGACAGGAAATTGTCCTGGGAATATCGAAAAAGCGCGTGTTTCGATCGGGAACGTGAAAATCGGCCAGGAACGGCACAAAAGTGTCCGTGAAGCATAGTAGAATGAAGATTTTTCGAGAAACAGCACGAAAGTGTCCAAAGAAACTCGAAAAAGGCGCGTGTTTCACTCGTGAACTCGGAGTCAGACTGGGAACGGTACTGTGACGTGGTTATTTTGCCCGTCACGTTATTTGTTAATTCTGGCAACGGCACGGAGGAGCACGTGCACTCTCGAGAAGGAATTCCTCTCGAGCAAAGTCCACAAGGGGTCAAGCGTGAGCGTACCGATTTGTTAGTAATATTGTATGTAAATGAATTTCATGTATGAGTGAGCGACGGCTTTCCGGAAGCAAGGAGAGAGTCAAAGCGAGAGCAGGCGAGGTCTGGAGGAATTCAAGGTCATCTCGAGTCAAGGAGTTGCGGGACAAATCAAGCGAGGGTCGCTAACTTGAAGCCCTTACCTGGCGTCGTCTAATCTCGTGAGGACAAAGGAGATCTCGATAACGAAAGTCGACAGTATCGACGTACCGTGGCAGCTTCCTTAATCCTTCGGAGGCGGAGCGAAATTCAAAGTCAACGGACGGAAAGTTCCCGAAATATTGAGAACATTCATTAGTCGTTAGGATCCGCGAGTAGACAAAGGGTGGGGGGTTAGGACCCTAGTCCGCGTACCCGCGATTACGGAAAGGCTTGGGGACTTACGTTTGGGACAACAACGAGAGTAGACGTCTTTTTCCGAGCCGTTGCCGAGACGACCAAGAAAGCGGCAGTGCCGATATTTTCGAGAGGGTTTTCCGTGTACTTTTCCGGGAGGGTTTTCCGTGTACTTTTCCGGGATCCGTCTACTGAAACCGGAGCGGTGAGCTGTCGTTTCGCTTTGCATTTTGTTCTTTGTTATTATCGTTTGAGAGCTCTCTTTATTTTGGGCATTTGATCGACACGTGTGTCGTGAGGAAAAAGAGCGATATTGGTCGGTTACGCGCGTGCTTGGGGAAGGATAAGTTTCGTAACGTTTATTTCGCGTCTAGAACTATCGCGGTTTCTTGTTGTATAATTATCGAATTGCCGAGAGGAATTCCGAGACCGTCCGTACAAATTTAAGTCCAAATTAAGAATATTTTGTGTGTTCGACGGTAAAGCCTTTGCCTGAGAATTGTTAAGCTATTGTGTCCGGGAGCTTCCCAAGAATCAAGTACTTGTTAAACTTCTTTTCCGGAAAGATTTCGAGCCTTTGTATCACATTTTTATAATTTTATTCTTCATTAAATTTCATTGTAATTTCCGGAAAGTTAAGACTGTCGTGTAATTTTATTTTATATTTGTTGTGCTGTCAACCCTGCCCCTCTGCCAATTTGAGCCGGAAAATCTAAGGCTACGCCCGGGTAACATCCTTTCGTTTTGACACCTTCCGTTAAGAAATTTGTTCGTTTAACCGCGAGCTGGCGCATAGGAGTTCCGAGAGACGAAAGATTTTGCAGCGACGAGAAAAGTCGTTACAGTACATAAAGTGTATTTGACGCAGAGTAAGCCAAAAAAACGTGCAGACATTGAAGATTTTAAGAGAAATCGCACGAAAGCGTCCGAAGAAACTAGAAAAACGCGCGTGTTTCAATCGCGGACGCGAAGGAAGTATTGGAACCGTACAAAACGTGTTCTCGAAGCTCTTAGTAAGCCAAAAAACATACGCTCATTGAAGATTTTCCAATAATCAGCACGAAAGTGTCCAAACATCTCGGAAACAGCGCGTGTTTCACTGGCGACCACAAAAGCAGACTGACACTTGAGATTCTGTGGGCTCTTTCGGGCCGTTTCTCGGAAAATCTTCAATGTGAGCATGTTTTTTTCTTTTACTGGGCTTTGAATTCACTTTTTGTGCCGTTTCCAGTCTGTTGTTACGTCGCGAGTTGTAATGCCCGGATTATGTGAAAGAATGTAAACAAATGTATTAATTGAGTTGGAAAAATAAAGAATTTGAAATTTGTATTTTGACTAAGAGGTGTTCTGATTTATCGACCCACAATAATTTAGTTACTGACAGTAAGGGAGATTGAGGGTCACCCCACGGTTGGTGTTTTCACCGACTGCTGGAAATGTAGGTAGCTATTCGATTGGTAGTCGGGAGATCAAACTTCCCAATCTACGGTCGATAGTACAGAGCACAAGATAGCCGATTGTCGGAAGGACTAATCGCTAGTTGATAATGAAGGAAGTTGCTTTGTTTACTGAAGATACACGGGTGTACGACGTGTAAGTTTATTTTAGGCTCCGTATTTAGAAAAGTGGGATTTTCTCTTCTAGGACCAGAACCTGTGTCAGAAAGATAGCTACTTTTGGTGATCAAAATAGATGAAAATTCAACTTACTTTTTATTTAATTTGGAGGGAAGGAAAATTAATCCAATTCGACGATCTCGATGTCGTCAGGTGTCGAAGGTCTCGATTGAGTTGTAGCTTCCGAGATGTCGTCCCACTGTCGTTGAAGTTCCCCGATAAGGAAGTGGTCTTTCGTACCGACGAGACGAGCCAATGGATACGATGTTTGGGGATCGACAATGTAGACCTTTCGAGTGATAGTTGTTTTCGAAATTACCCGAACTTTCAGGAGACTGCTTACGAGCTCGATTACTTTTTTAACGACACCTGGTTCGTTTTGGAGGTATTCGTCACGGAAAGTCTTTAAAATCGATTTATCATTGCCCCTTTTCCGTCCAGGCTTGGAACACTGTTGCGCGATTGCTCGGTGAATTTGAAATTTAACTCCTGCACGACGTCTGGGCATAATAAATGTCCTTCATTTCGGAAAAACAGATCGAATGAATAAAAGTTAATTAAAATTGCTCAAAAAAAATCAATTAGACGGATTTTAATAGCGTGCTAATTCAAACAGCACCAGAAATTAATTCGGGAGGGAGAAATTTGAGGAAAATAGGGAAAAATGTGCTAAAATAACAGCACGGTTGATAAAGAAAAATGAAAATAAGAAATAATTAAAACTGGCGTGCTAGAGACAACGAGCACGGTCGATAGAAAAGAAATTGAAAGTTTGAAGTGACGCGCTAGTGATAAAAACTCGGTCGATATGGAAGAGGAAAAAACTGGACAGATTCGAATTTACGTACTTGAGAATCAGCACAAAAAATACGAGTTTAAAGGAGGGAATTTTAAATCAAACGTGCTTGAGAATCAACACGGATTGATTTAAAAATCGGACAATAATTTGAAAGGAGACGACGTGCTTGAGAATCAGCACGGTCGGTAAGAGAAAAAGGAAAGATATTTGTTCGCAATAGTCGTGCGAATTGGCGCTGAATCAGTCCACGGAAGAAGAGGCTAGCAGACAGATTTTGTTGTATTAATCCCCGTTTTATTTTCTTACATATAGTCATTTACAAAAACAAAATAAGTTGACTGTTCGCCATGTGATTCGGGGGTTGGTAGTGGTTTTGTGAAGGGGGGAGCAGTCCTCGCAGCGCTTCGGGAGTGGAGCTGGCGACTTCTCCGGGGTTGGAGGACGAGGGAGGCTCTTCTCCTCAGGCGTCGTTGGAGGAATCCTAGGCACCTTTGGTGACGCTGGATCCCGGCTGACGACTTTGCTGGGTGTCTCGCTCTCCCACTCGCTCTCGCTGTCGAACGCTGTCTGTGTGCCACGGTGAACTCGGGAGGGGCCGGTGCTCTGAGTGCCGATGGTCCTCGTTCTAGAGCGTGACTCCAGTGGCGATAGAGGTAGCGGCGAGAGGAGTGGGGGTGGCGAGGCGAACGTCGGTGATGTCCAGCGTCGTCGTCGAGGATCTCTCGGATGGAGGGTGCTGGTTGGTGGCCGGTCAGCCGCTGTGGTACGGTGTCCAGCGGGATGAGGTGCCACTGGATGCTGCTGGTGCAGGGAAAACTGTCTGGTGGCTGTGGATTAATCCTGTTGCTGGTGGGGGACCAGAGCTTGGTTCAAAATTGGTTTACGATCCTGGAGTAGGGCAGGCACTGGTAACCCGGTGGAGAGCTGGCTCTGCTGAAGGCTCGATCGGTTGCTTATTTATATCCGCACGGGATCGTTATGATGACGAGCAACCGATCAAGAAATTCGCCGCCTGGCACGGAGATCGGGAAGCTCGGTGGAACTCGCGAGGCCCTAGCTTGGAGCGGTGAACGCGGTAACCAGGGGGATCCGCGGTATCGCAAAGATCGCGCGAACGAAAGTTGGTTAAGCGCCATGATGTGGCGTGTGTGCGAAGCTAGCGCGATCGCGCGAAACAAAAAGTTGGCTAAGCGCCACACTGTGGCGTGTGTTCGAATTAAACGATATCTTCGAACATCCCGCCCACCTTGCCGTTGACTTACGGCGATGATTGTTCTGAACTCTCTTTGTCCTTGAACTCAGGGAGCACCACGAGCTTTACGATAGGTCGGGTGAGCTCACCCGTGGCGGTTTTAACTGTCACAGTCCTGATATTGCCATCGGCGCTAGGATGGGTTCTGATGACTCGTCCGAGCGCCCATTTCGAGGGTGCGGTAACCTCGCTGCGAATGAGGCAGAGACGGCCAACTTGGAGGTTTTGGCAGGAGTCCCTCCACTTCGGTCTCTGCGTCAAACTGTGGATATACTCTCGTTGCCATCGAACCCAGAAGTCGTCCCTCATCTTGGAGAGGTGCTGCCATCGGGATAGCCGTGACGGATTGACGTCGAGCAGGGTCGGTTCGGGAAGAGAGTTGATAGCCGTGCCAATCAAAAAATGTCCAGGCGTTAGGGCGGAAGTGTCTTCGGGGTCGTCGCTGAGGGCGCAAAGCGGTCTCGAGTTCAGGCAGGCTTCGATTTGAGCGAGTAAGGTGCTCATTTCTTCGAAGGTCAACCGGGTCTCACCGATGACTCTTTTAAGATGATGTTTTGTTGATTTTACGGCAGCTTCCCAAAGGCCACCAAAGTGGGGTGCCCCGGGAGGGTTAAAGTGCCATTTTACTCTGTCCTTGGTCAGAGCTTGGGCTATTGTTCTTCCTTCTTGGCTTGAGGCTGAGAAGAGTGATCTCAGTTCTCGTTCTGCTCCTACGAAGTTGGTTCCTCAGTCGCTGTACAGGTCGCTGCAAAGGCCTCTCCTCGAGGTGAATCTTCGATATGCTGCGAGGAAGGCGTTGGAAGAGTAGTCGCTAGCCACGTCCAGGTGCACGGCTCGGGTACTTAGGCATACGAAGACGACAAAGAATCCTTTCGAACTCTTTCGCCCTCGTCCTGGAGCTGTCTTTAGTTGGATAGGCCCTGCATAGTCAACGCCGGTGGACGAGAACGGCCGGGCGGGGATGACTCGGGCTTGAGGGAGGTCAGCCGTCAGCTGTTGAGGGGTGGCTGCTCGCCATCTTACACAGGTGACGCAGCGACGTATGCAGGCCTTCACCGTTTGTCGACCTCGTAGTATCCAGAATCTCTGCCGCAGTGTTGCCAGAGTCAGCTGAGTTCCTCCATGCAACGTTCTCTGGTGTGTAGCTTCGACCAGTAGCAAAGTAAAGCGAGACGTGCTGGGCAGGATGATGGGGTGCCTTTGCCCGAAGGGCAACTTGGAATTTTCTAGTCGTCCTTGGACCCGAAGAATTCCGATCTTGTCAACGAATGGAGTGAGTGAGGCTAGTGAACTCTTTGAAGCGACTCTCCCATTCTCGTGAATGGCTCGTAACTCAGTCTGAAAATGAATGGATTGAATTGTTTTAATCCAATTGTTTTCGGCGCAGGCTAATTCTTGCGTCGTCGGGAATGGTGAATCTGTCACGTTGACTAATTCCCGTTTGGGGCGCCACCGTAGGCACCAAGCAGTGACTCTTAGTAGTCGGTTGAGGCTCGAGAATCGCTGCAATGGCTCTTCCAGGGAGTGAGTGCCGTCGACTTTGGTCAAGTGGCAGTTGATCCTTTTTTCCGGCAGTTTGTCGAGGTCCAAAGCGTTAGTGGAGTCGCTCTTAGTAGGGTCTGCACTCAAGAGAAAGGGAGGCCCGTTCCACCAGAGTTGATGGTCCAAGAGGTCCGTTGGGGAAATGCCGCGTGATGCGCAATCAGCGGCGTTGTCGACCCCTCTCACATGATGCCATTGGGCATCTGGCAGGAGACGTTGGATCTCGGCTACTCGATTAGCTACGTAAGTTTTCCATCGGGTAGGGTGACCTTGGATCCATCCGAGAGTGACTGTAGAGTCCGACCAAGCGTGAACCGGTAGTTCCTTGAAGTCAAGGATTTGCATGATATGGCTCGTTAAGTTAGCCAGAAGCTGGGCAGCACATAGCTCCAGCCTCGGAAGTGATATTTGTCGCAAGGGGGCGACTTTACTCTTGGCACCGAGTATCGTGATAGCTGAGGATTGATCTGGGCTTGTGGTGCGAAGGTAAACGACCGCGGCGTAGGCTCTCTCCGAGGCGTCAGCAAACGCGTGGATTTCTCTCGTGGTGTTGTTGTGGCAGCTGCTCAGCGGGCGTTTGATGCGGAGGCAGCCCAGTTTTGGCCATTGTTCGTGAAACTTCTTCCATTTCTTGGCGGTGCTCTCGGGAAGAGGATCATCCCATTGAACTGATAGGAGCCACGTTGATTGTATAGCGATTTTTGCTCGGGTAGTTACTGGAGTCAACCACCCTAATGGATCGAACAACTGGGCAGCATCGTACAGCAAGGATCTCTTCGTAACGACCTTGTTCTCGCTGGGCCGTACGATGTATGAAAAGGAATCTTCTTGAGGGCTCCACAGAAGGCCTAAAGCCGTGTGCTGAGGCTCGGTGGTATCCCAGGAAAGTATGCTGGCTTTAGCACGATCGCTAGGGGGTACAGATTCCTCGATCTCTGCGGAATTACTGGCCCATTTCTTCAGCGGAAAGCCGCCAGCAGCACACAGATCGCTCAGTTGTCGTTTTTTCTCAAGTAGCTCATTAGGGTCATCAGCTCCCGTCAAGATATCGTCCATGTGGACATCACTTTGCAAGATAGCCGCGGCCAGCGGGTGCTTGTTGGCTCCATCTTGCGCCAGTTGTCGTAGTGTGCGCATAGCTAGGTAGGGGGCGCAAGCGAGACCATAGGTGACAGTGTTAAGGCGATATTCTTCGATTCGTTTGTTTTTATCGCCCCGCCATAGTATTCGCTGCCAGTCTCTATCTTCAGGATGTACTAGTATTTGTCGGTACATCTTTTCGATGTCGGTGGCGATCACGAATCGATTTTTTCTCCAGCGGAGGAGAATGTCCGGAAGGGCCGGGAGTAAGTTTTCTCCCGTGTGAAGATAATCGTTCAAAGTTGTTCCGGCCTGAGTGCGCCAGGAACCATTGAAAACTACTCGTAATTTTGTGGAACTACTAGATTCTCGCCAGACCCCATGATGAGGTAAGTAGCAAGTCGTTTCGGGTAGGCTATAATTGTTCGTGATTTTTCCCATGTGGCCTAGAGTTTCGTACGTCTCCGCAAATTCGGAGTACAGTCGCTTGAGCTCGGCGCTAGTTGTAAAGCGACGCTCAGATCGGGCGAGGGCAAGTTGGGCTCCTCGCCGGGAGCTGGACAAGTTCGGAGGGGTACTCCGGAAAGGTAGTCGGACAATGTATCTGCCTTCCTCGTTGTGCGAGTGTGTTGATGTAAAGATCTCTTCACACTGTTAGTTATCCTCGGAGAGAGAGTGATTGGCTGCTTGAAGCTCCTCCTGCTCTCAAAATCGTCGTACTAAGGAAGACAGAGGGTCAGCCAGGATGGCAGTGTGGATGGACGTCTTGTTCGTTTGCGCTTTGGAGCCACCGCAGCCGTTGAGGATCCAGCCAAAGATTGTTTGGTGTGCTACTGGCTCAGAGAGACCACCTTTTCGGAGTCCGGGCAGGATGATGCTCGCGTAAACATCGGCGCCCAGCAATACATCGATTGACTCACGTGAATTGAAGGCTGGGTCGGCTAGTTTGAGGCCGTGAAGGTGTTTCCAGGGACTCTTAGTAGTTTTCATACCGTTTGGGTAGAGTGTGATCTCGGGCAGTATAAGCGCTCGAGTAGTAATGTGCGGTTCGCTCGAGGTAGGCGTAAAAGCCAATGAAACTTTCCCTTTAGCTCTGCCAGTTTCGGCGCCGCCGACTCCACACACGGATGTTGAGCAGTGTTCTCGGGATAACTGCAGGCGTTGCACGAGCCTTTTCGTGATCAAGCTGAACTCGGAAGCTTGGTCTATGAGGGCGCGGGCCTTGTCTAGGCGACCAAACCGATCGGCAACCCAGATGCGAGCAGTGGCAAGGAGGATGCAAGCGTTTTCCCTACCTACTCAAACTTGGCCCCCCCACTTTCACTTTTTTAATTTTTTTCAACGCTAATCGTTTGACGGCCGTTTGACGATGATTGTTTGATTAATTAAAACGTTTGTTTGATAATATTATCGTGTAAAATAGAAATTAAAAAACACCTCAAAGTTAGCTCCAATTTTTTTTAATTTTCATGCTAGCAAGGTTTAATCAAGTCCTAATCAACGCGAAATTGTTTGAAGGTGACGAATATAACAATTAAAACGTTTGTTTGATCAAACTAACACCAAAACGTGAAAATTAAAAATCTCTCTAAAGTTTGCTCCAAATGTTTTTAATTTTCTCGTCAGCAACGTTCAATTGGGGTCCAATCAACGCAGAATCGTTTGGCAGTGACGAGTATTCACGTTAAATCGTATGGTCGAACATGGTTGGCATGAAAAAATAAAGAAGAAAAAAATGGTAATTTTTCCATCAGCGGTCATATAACCCAAGAATGTTAGCTCCTAATTAACATGTTTTCTCTACAGTTTTTACTTTATTTCTTTTTTCCACTTGTGATGTGATCGTTCGACAACCGCTTGACGGCGATTGTGTTTGTTCAATTAGCACGTTTATGTTTCATAAGTTATTGATATTAAATAATAATCAGTGTGCGAATTACCCAAGGATCCGAGCACTTCCGGAGTGCGCACTGTATATGCGCAGTGCGTGTGAATGTGTGAAATCAGCTGTAGCGGTACTGGACTGGAGAGACTGAATTAATGGGTTTGTCGTTGGCGAAATTAAGATTGACAGGTTGAAATCAATTTGTGTTAATGATATGTCTGCTCTAGTGAAAACGTGTCTGCCACCCGGTTACCGGTTAGTACATTTTTCCCATCGTCCTGCGTGGGCTGAGAGAGCCGTTCCATATTTATTTCAACCGTATCGAAAAATTATAATTTCGAAAATCCAACCGCTGCCCTTGGAACGACGCCGAGATCGAATTGAAGAGGTAATTTATTTGTTAAATATTTAACAATTTCCGACTGAGAGAAAAAGTTAGTTGGACGAAAAACAGCAGAATCAACAAAGTTTTTTCTCGACAGGTAAATTATTTTTTTCGCCGAACAAAAAAAAGTTGGATCCACTATTTTTCGTCCAACGAAATGGAACTTTGTTCGATGAAGAATTTTTTTTCCCAAATGGTGAAGCAAGTCTTTCTCAATTTGGAATACGATTAGAGTGTGTCAAAACTCATTTACTGGTTTTCTGTTCATTTGAAGTTTGTTACTGAAGTTTATTTTGTTGGAATGCACCAGAAAATATTTTTTTATTCATTATTTTTATCATTTTCTGAAGTCCTTTGAATTTTGCTAGTATTACGTGCTTTTGTATCTGAAAAAATAAAAAAATTTCGTTGCATTCCAACGATGTCGAAGCTTCGACATTATGTGAAATTCAATGTTACAATTTTGATTATTTTTTCTTGTTTCTTCAGAGGAAAATCTGGCTCAAATTCAATCTGTTCTCGCTGAGCGATGTGACAGAAATCGTAATATTTTGCACTGTTGTGTAAATACGTGCTAGCCATCGTCAAACAAGGATAACGAGCGAAGCATCAAGCATGAATTAATGACCAGTGCCGTTGATGGCAGCGTCTCACCAATGGAAGAGCCAATCCCATCGTTGAGCTGGCCACCCGACCTCGACAATCCTTCCAGGAAAGAGGACAGTCTCTTGAATATCGGAGCAAGAGTTTTTCAATGATGAATAAATCTGGTACAAAGAGTTTACTCAATGCAAAATAATCTACTGCCACAATAAAGTATTGAAATTCTAAGAGAATCTCATGAATTTTTCATTTTTTTAAGGCACGGGTTCATCGTCGAACAGTACATACGTTATAGACTCTATCGAGCGCAGGAACAAAACGCATCGCTCGTGCTTAAATACATGTGCGAGAAAGCAGTTCTGGCACCCCACTTGAAAGAGTTTCTCACTGCAAGGTGAGAATTTGACATGAACTCTTATTCAATTGAATTCTTTCATTCAACGAATATCCATTTAAATTATCATCAATTATAATCTGAACTTTTTCTACTTAATAACCTTCTGGAGCATACGTTTTTCCCATAAAAAAATTATTTTTTGAATTTTCGTTGCTTATCACAGCCGCTACGTTAAAAATAAAAATGTAATGAGTACTTTTTAGCCATCTTTGATGTTATCGGAGCCTTGAATGGATCTACAACCGCAATATTTTATTGAAAAATATATTTTATGGTAAAATAGCTGCTTCACTCGAGTCAAATGAGTGTCAAATTCTTACAATAGTTGAATGCAAAGTTTAATGCAATAATGAAATAAATGGCCGGTGGATTCGTATTCCGGCGTGTCTTATTAACCTCGAAAAATATTAATAATGATAAATTTGCAGAACCATTAGCTGATGGCTGTAAAATTCCACGATGTCATAGTTTCATTGACATTTTTAGTAGTTGAATCGGTAATTATTAAGCGATTTTGATGTACCACCGCTTATTTTCTTCCTCGAGAGATTCTCAATAAATTCACCAGCTTGATTTTTTTCAAGCTTCATCGTTGCAGTGCTGCATACGATTGTTCAATCGGCACAAACAATATGTCACAAACAAATTGCTGTTCTTTCAAAATAAACGAGAAAAAAAAATCGAGCCGATGAATTTGTTCAGAATCTCTTGCGGAACAAAATCAGCGGCCGTACATCGAAATCGCTTGAAAATTAGGCACGAAACTACTAAAAATGTCGATGAAAGTATGACAACGTGAAATTTCACATTTATTACAGCTACGTTACCTTGAAAGCGAAACTGTACAGTTTCCGTTCGAGCCTATCACACGGCTCTTATTCTATTGGACACAATTCAATGAGTTGGAAGACACGGGAAAGATTACTCGCCGATGATTCTTCCGCCGGATGCAAGTCCCGACTTATCGCCTCTCTTCGTAACATGTTGCAACGATACTTGCAACTCCACTTGAACCGGCGCCGAGCACATTCATTAAGACATTTTCGAATGTCGTACCTGCGTACTCACCGGATCTTTGGGCTGGTGCACCGAATGCGTACGCGTATGGCATCGAGATGACGACTGCAACGTGAAAAATCCTCGCCAACGGCCTATTGCTATTACTGGGAAAAATGCAAGTATCGTGCTCTCATCGTCGGCCATCAGGAGCTCGGTACGATTCACTCTGTCGTCTCGTCACCAATACGGATTTGGCCACTATAATAAATTCTCGGCAAGTTTTTTTCTTCCCAATTTCGGAAAAAATTTGTACAAATCTCGGATTTTTCGAAAATGGGCATAAACGATTCGAAAAACGTTTAATTGGTTCGTTTGTTTTTTTCTACAGAGGCGAAAGCATTCTGCTGTTTCTCGTACAAACTTCAGGCAGACAATCGGTCGAGCAGCGACAATTTCGATTAACTCCTCGACAGCGTTCGACCTCGGCCAACAGAAAAACATCGTCGTCCGACGGTTTGGTCACAGAGTCAGATATGTCCGATCACGATCTCGAACCCCTGCGCTTCAGTCGCCGCGCTTTCGAGCGGTTTTGAACGATTGGCTGGCCGTCCTATGCAAGATTATGTCGGGCGTTACTGGAAACGGCAACGACTAGTTGTTCAGCGATCAAACATAATCTTATCGTCAAAGTGGTGCAGCGCTTCTCGACAAGTTCACGCACTCTTTGCTCGTCAAATGCAGTCCCGAGGTAAATTTAGCAGCCGCCGAGTTGACGAAAACATTTCGAGAGTTGGCCATTCGTTAATTCTAATGTTTAGCTTTTTTCGTATTTAGATGCTGGACGCTCTGCTTACAACTTTGATTCAATAACTTTAAAACGAATCGGTCCCCGGACGGCAGGAGGAAACCAACAACGTGGCTCAATGTTTTTGTACGATCGGTGGCTAAAATATTCGTCATTGTCACCATCGAAATAGCACCAAAAACTGCGAAGAGAAGGAGGTAAGAGAATATTCGTGGACTTTCATCCCGTACAAACGATAAGTTGCATTTCAAGAAAGTATCTGACGATTTTTACTCCTTTCGATAATATACTTTCTCGACGGCAATAATAATTATGTATACTCAGCGAGCCGCTACCGCGTCTCTTGAATAATTGTTATAATTTCGGAATTGTAAAAAAAATGGTCAAACCTTCAAATCGTCTAGTCGAATAACTTTACCATCCTCAAAACATTGACTGTTTTCCAACCGTTTTTTAATTCTAAAAATGTTTTGATATACGTTGAAGTTTCATGATGGAGTGTAAAAGGTATTGTTTTTTTTCCGTAGTCCAAAGCCAGCACCGAAGCATTGGGCACATCATTGAAGGAAGTCTTTGACGCGAAGAGAGCGACAGCTGTGTCGATTATAGCCGAAGCGGTAGCTTATTTGGCAACTTCGAAATTCGATGACGCAAGCTATCGTGACGAAGAGACAAACCTCGCTATCGAAATGCCGGTCGAAGAAGACCAATAATGAAAATAAATTGTTGTACAAAATGAAATCGGAGCTAAACATCTGCTTTAATTAATTATTTCCGAAATAAATTTTGTATTGAACCTTCTACCGTTTACAATTTGAATGATGAAAGCGGTGAGAATAATAACAACATTGAGATTGAAAACACATCGAAATTAAATGATTTTTTCTAAGTATGTACCAATATTAATGGACAGTTTTTTTTATGTAAATAGCCAGATGTGGCTCGATAACTCTTTTTGAATTGTTTTTTTTGTCCATATTTGTTTTTTTTTTGAGGAGTTGTTTTTTTGTCCATATTGTTGAAGACATCCCAAGAGCCACCATTTCTTAGCGAATACGCTATATAATGTCCTGGTGTAAATTGGACAACTCCAGCAAGTCTGAAATGAAAAAAAAAAACAAAACAAATGATTCGTTCAAGTTCTGTTGGAATGTTAATTAATTTAATCATTTTTTTTTTTATATGCTTCCCTTTTGATTCATCTTTTTTTTTTTACATATTTCAGATCTTTGAAAAGAATTAATTGATATTTTTGCAGTTGGCCGTACGAAAAATGATACTATTCGTTGTTGCTTGTTATTTCTTTTTACATACATGAATCCAATAGAAATAGAATAGATCTTCTACAATAAGCATTCTGTAGATGTGAAATTTGTGTAAATAAGCTATTTAAAGAGATAATACATACAATTAATGACTTGGAAGTGGAAACGTACCTATACTTGAAACTTGTAGTTTGTTGATCCGAATCCGAAAAGATCAGCGTCTTCGGAATTTTCTCGAGAGAGCATTGCATCGTCTTTTTAATATTTCGAATATCGCGAATATCCAACTCGATGAATATGTGCTCTTTTAGAGAGCTTTCACGTGTATATTTTCCGCCATCTCTACAACTGACATTGTAGATTTTCGGGTAAAATTGCAGAGCCTCCTGCAGTGCTGATATTCCCTTTCGGTACAAAATATTGTGATTTGGTGCTATTGTTGAATATTCAATAGTTTTCACGCCACACTTCGGACAATCGTTGATGTCGATTTTGCTTGGACAGGACGCCAAAAGTGTTTGGACCATCTGTGCAATATTACACTCGGCATCGACGTTGTATAAGATAACTTTATTCTCAGCGACTTTTTCAACGTTCGTTTTGTTTATGGAAAACAGAATTTTTGCTCGTTCGGTCAAAATATACTTCGAAGAGCCGTTTTTGATGAATTCAGACACAAATTTCAGAGTCTTATTTGGAGATGTTTCCATGAACTTGAAATACTCCACGTTGTCAGTTCCAGCTGTCGCTAAGATTTGGATTACCGAATCGGAAGCACACGTGTTTCGAACAATGTAAGAACAATTCTCCCATTGAACCGTAGGACAACGTGAACCATTGGGTAGGAGAATTATTTTCTTACGGCGCATATTTTTTTCATCAACGTGAGCATTTTCTTGACGTATGTCCGGGTACGGTTTATAGTACTTTGTAGAAGTAGACGGTTTGATTTCTTGTTCACTCATAACATCTTTGATCGGTGTCGAAGAGGCAACAGCATGTGATACACTGATCTCCACAGAGTTATCGTTACACGATGTTTCCTTTACCGAGCTGTCAACTCTCACCGCATAACTGTGATCGATTCGTTCCTCCATAGAAATTTCCTCTTCTATTCCGATAGTTGTTTCTTCGCTTCCTGTAATGGCTTTTGGGTCGTTTATTTCCACAGGCATTCCCTCAAAATCCGGCGCTGTTTCTTTGTTCCGCCAATTCTCTGTCATCTTAAAGTCGGGATCATAAGCTTCTGAGGGCAGTGTAGACGATTCACAATGTAAATGCTGCTTTTCATGGAGAAGTTCGTTGTTGAACTGGACGATCCGTCCAGAAACGAGACAGTTAGTTTCTTCGATATCTTTTAGATGTTCTCTTACAAATTTATTCACAGAAATTGGTAGCTTATAATTTTTGAAGATCCTTGTTTTAAGATCATTGAAGTACCCTTCTACAGCACTGGATGTTGCCCATTTCGTGTTTGGAGGCATTCCAACCGATGACCATATCGGAAACTCTTTTGCGACTGGAGTGAAGCGCTTGATGGAGTCCGGGAGATAAAAAGGATTCAAATTTCTGCCAGTTTCTAGAAGCTTTCCGGCTCTGGTGATTTGCGCTTCTGTCCATTTCCCAATATTCTACTCACTCGGGCAATCGAACTCCGGATCGTTGTAGTTGTTTCTCTCAAATCCTGCGAATTCTTCTTCGAATGGTGTGTTACGCTTCGGTTCTGTTTCAAAAACTTCGTAATTATCGGCAATATTTCTCGTGGCAATCCATTGTTCTAACTGCTTTCGTGCGCTGCTCGGTGTGTCATGTTCTTCCAACGCGATCTTTGAATCGTCATGTGTGTGTAGCGCCACAACACACGTGAGGAGGAAAATTCGCTGGAAGTCGATAAGTTTGTTAGCTTCTAACATGAGCGAGACACATCTCACGAAAAAATCTTTGATCGCAAGCTGGCAGAGATTCTTGAAGCATGTAAAACGACATATCATATGTGTGAAATGCGCCACATCGATGCGGATAAATGTCGCTGGTTCCTTACAAGAGTCTTCGGTTAGAGCTTTGAATCGATCATTGACGTAGTCTTTGATCGTTTGATTGTTAAAAACAACACTGATTGACATCAAAAGAGCTCGGGAATAATCGCAAACGACTTCTTTGGGAATCCTGGCTCCGTGTTCGATCCATTCTTTTAGCATGGCCATAATATTGCCAACAGTGTGACGCTCGGACAACATTTGATATATACAGGCCGTCATTCCATCAAAATTTATGACAACAGTGTACAAAAAAATGTAGCCGGACTTCGTCCCATTCGGTCGTTGCAATTTCGTCACGAGTCCTCCCGTAGCATCAATGGAAATCGTCGGACGATTCTTCGTAATTCTTTTGTATTCGTGATATATATGAAGTTGAGTGGCCGATCCATACATCAAACGAAAAGGGAATCCACGTACTTCGTGTATCGTTCCGCTGTATCGTGGGCTAAAAGCCATATCCTCGATCGATTTCACGATATCACGAGCATCGTTTTTGTTTATGCCGAGATCTTTTTCGATGCCGTCCTTTTTTGCTTGATGGAGGACACCAAGTCTTGGCACTATTGGTGGCTCGATATCTCCCGGTCCCATGAACTTTCGTGCTTCTTCTTTTCGATATTTTGCACTACCTTTAAATTTGAAGTCTTGGAATGCTTCTCGCCGTCTCTTTCCATTGAAAGGTCGCTTAACCATGGCATGTTTTTCATGGCGCGTATCTTTCGTTTCAATGTCGAAGGTCACTCCAACGACATCACGCTTTTTCTCTCCTCTGCCGTTGATGACATTGTTGCAATCCGAGCTCTTACAAACACCCCGAAATTTGATAAGATAGCTTTCACTTAGTGGAGAATATCGATTCCGACCACGTTTGAAAACGAATGCGCATGACATACGATATTGTAGCCAAAATGCTGACGCAACAACATTCGTCCAAACTTTCGGCTGCAATTTAAGGTCTCCATCAACGGCAGACGGTTTGATCTCACTCCATTCTTCTTCCGTTAGAACTAGTTGTTTTATCGATTCGTTTTTGCCGAAGCTTTCATGTTCCGAGCCGGAGTCATCGTCTCTTTTTGATTCACAGTCCTCTGAGTGAGAAGGTAAATTGTTGTTCAAATCGGTTGGTTGCAGTTGCACACCCATTTCAGCGCGTGCCTGCGATAAGATGCCTCTTCGATTCTGGCGAACATTCGTGTAAAAACATTGGGCGTTCCACTCATATCCAAGGTCTTTAAGTGCTTGACACATGCGTTTCCATACAGGGTCTGACCAACGAGGTAAGTCATTCGTCCGGAAGTAATCGATGTGTTGCTTTAGAATAGCGACAGTACTTGCAGCGGGTACACCACAGGGACGTGGCATTTTGGAACTCGGTCCTGTGAAAAAATTGTTCGCATAAAAAGAATTCTTCGGTTTTGGCTATTTGCAAAAGTCTTTCCACAATCAAAATTCGAGAATTTGTAATAACTCTATAGGTACAATAGGAATCCGTTGCATTTATCTTCATTAATTATCTTGGTATATTGTTGAGAATTTGTGATTGATGAAAAATTTGCTCAAGAGAATACGTCAAAATAGTTTTAGGGAAAAATCTGAGAAGAGTACATTCGATTAAATGCCATGGAATTGTAAAAAAAGACTCTACGCACCTAATGAGCACTGTAACGAAGTGAAATCTACTCGCTTTTGAACATCATCTCATCAGCAAGGTGAAACGCATTCCCTGCGTAATTTGGAGACGTCGTGTATTGTCGGGCCTGTGGAAAAAGTGTTCGCATAAAAAGAATCCTTCGGTTGTAGCTATACAAAAGTATTTCCACAATTAAAATTTGAGAATTTGCCATAACCCTATAAGTACAAGGAATCAGTCGCATTTATCTGCATTTATTATCTTAGCTGAGGAACAGTTTAGTGGAGATGGAAGAGTAGAGGTTAAGTGCGATCGAAAAACCCGCAAGGGTGTACGCAGGAAAAATTGATAAATACAATATATTTGCGCGCAATATAAAAAAAAAGCAAAACAACAACACCAACAAGTGTATTCTGCCTTGATATTTTTTCTTCAACGTTTAGTATTTAATTGCAACGTTCAGTATTGGAATGGATAATTTTTACATACACGTACGCGTGAAAAAAAAGGTTTTTATTCGAATGTTTATTGTGAAGCACTATTATTGGGACATACACGACTACACATTCTCACTTGGGTGAGTTCGTATGAGTGTCACAGAGCGAATATATATTTGCATTAATTCGCGCGCTAGCCGCAATGTTATGGTGGCCAGTTTGATCGCCCATTGTTATAGGCTCGAGATTTTTTCAGTAAAACACTGCTATATACATATACTACTGCTATACATACTACAGTATCGAAAATTCTCAAAAACCCTGCGAACAAAATGGCAAATAGTTGCATTCGAAGAGATTGAATAAAAAAAATCGATGTAATTAACCTTTAATACTCGATACTTGTAGTACTACTTTATTCATATTGTTTGAGTAACCTATTATAAAAACTATTGACCGCAGTTATTTCTCATTGAAAAAAATACTAATGATGATTCCAAGTTATGTGCAAAAAATTGATGAATTACTTACCAAGGAGGAACCAGGTTCGATCCCATGAATTCCATCTGGTACCATATTTGGGAGAGTGCACAGGAAACTGCAACACCTGTGCCAATACAGTAGTTCATTTTATTTTGATTGAATCGTCGTTCAGGAAACCTGCCTCCACCTTCACAATTAATAAAAAGATCGGTGCATGGTCAAGGGGTCACATATACTAAATTTGCATTATCCAAAGCCAACAAACCCAAGAGGTTACAAAAACCACGTGCTGATCTATGGCTGTCGTTCGACTTTACATACACATCAAGGTACTTACAAGGAAGGTCACCTTACTGTACCCCTACAACCTGGGTCAAAAAAATTATATTTTGTAGTTCACGCCAAAGTATAAACCCTCACAAAAAATTAGCGGCCCACTCGCATATTTAAGGGGTGAAATTAATTCTCAAAAATCGGTGGTTTTTTCGTTTTTCGCTGATATCTTCGAAACAAAAATAGATACGCCAAAAGTTTAAATAGCAAAGTTGTTCATTTTTCAGTGCTCTACAATAACATGTAATCGAAAATTGGAATTTTTTTTTTTTTATTTGAAAAAAACGTCTTTTTAAATACATTTTTCGTCATTTGATCACTGAAAAAGTTCTTATTTCACCTGAAAATTAAACAAGGTTGACAAATCCGTCAAACGGAACATGTTCATATTTATATATAGGTTTATTAAATCCACAGATATGCTGCTCCATCCTTATCGTAGAATACTCACAAATCTTTTACATCTAGCTTAGTTTTGTGCATCCATTTTAGTACAAGCGAGTAACTATCACATGATATTTTTTTAATTTATATAAAACTTTATTTAAAATCCATGTCGTTTTTTTATTTACTAGAAACCTTTAATTCATATATAGCTATGAAAATGTCTGGTACTCATGACAGGAAAAAAAGCAGACAATGCACTTATCAGTTTCTTCGCTTCGTATTATGGAATGTATTCATTGCAATAATGATACTCCTCAAAGAAGTGTTTGAGACATAAAGGTTTTTTGCACCACGAACATGTTATAACAGCTAAATCACCACAAATGTGACATCGTGGTTCCGAATTATCTCCAAAACCAAACGTCACCGGATTGATGAACTCAGGGGGTGTTTTTTCTATGTACCCGCTTTTGTAGCATGCATATTTAAGCATATCAATATAACGTGGGGAAGACAGTTGATTGTGAACAAATGACTGCAGTTTGATGATGTTGTTCCTTAAATGCAGATTTATATCGCTACCGGAAAGAATTACTATATCTGAAAAATGCCGAACAAAATTTTTCCATATTCGAAAACCAAACACATCTAATGGTTGTATTTGTCCTGTTGTTCCTTTTGGAATTCTTTTTAATGCAGTTTTTTTGTTAGGAGGAGTTACTACATCAACTACTTCTGAACAGTGTCCACTCCAGGAGTCGATTAAAAGCGCACTGTTGTCGCCAACATTCGGAAAATAGATTTCGGTTAGCCACTGTTTGAAATGATCTGTCGAAAAAACGAAAGGAATATCTAATTTGATTTGGTTTGCAATATTTAATAGCCACAAGAATGTAAAATTTAAATAGTTCTTACCTGATGTTAACTTTCCAGATTTCGATGCCGAAACAAAAACGTTTGAGGGTTTGAATAACGTTTTTTCTACGCGTGGGCCAAAGTCACCACCGATTTCTTTGAATACAAGATATAACGGTGAAAGTAATTTTCCATCGGCGGATATCGTTGGTTGAATGGTATAAGAATGAGTTGTTGAAGATATTGATTGAACAACGCATTCAATTTCTTTTGATCCTTGGTTCTCAAGAGTGCGACCAGAATGCATTTCAAATTGAAATCCACTTTGATCTGAATTGTAAACGTTTTCCGGACCAAGGTCGTTGATAACAGATTTCACGTTATTTGTAAACTCTTCAGCCATTTTTTTAAGATCTTTTGAGTCTTCTAAAGTTTTCCGGGTAATAAATGTTGTAATTTTCCGAGACGTAATGCGATGTGCTCTTTTGAACTTATTCACCCATTTTTTTGACGATTTGAATCGTGCATCGGAATTCATGAAATTTTTATGTGCGATCAAAGCCCATCGTCGCAAATCAATATCGTGTACTATCTTGCCACATTCAGTTGCTTCAATGAAGCGATTTAAAGTTTATTGAGATATCTCATTTAATTTTTCTTTATGAGTCCCACCTTTATTGATTTGATGAGCCCATCGCTTCAATTGTGTTTTAGAAATAACTTTTTTAAAACGGTGTGCAACTGTATGAATATTTAAATTTTTTGTTTTTCCACTTCTCCAAAACTCCACAGCTTTTTTCTTGTAATCGAATGAAATCTCATCTTCATTTTTTGTACATTGAGAGTTATCTGCCTCATCAGATGAAATTGAATCCCATTCCAATTCACTGTCTTCTATACTTTTAGGCTCATGGTGTTTGAATTGTTCTTGAAAATCCAAGCTTTCGTCTTCTTCAATTTCGATTCTCGTGTATGTGTTTATGCTTTCAATTAAAAACTCTTCAATTGTATCTGCTCATTTCATTTCACTCTCATTCACTGGTGTTTCGGGCAAATTCATCATCATAAAATAAGTCGACAAAATATTTATGACATTCACGGGATTGATATACATTTTTGAAAACGTCCACAGTATTCAATACGTTCTTGATAATGCACTCCTATAACTACAGAACTTTGATGAACGGAAACCGTCAATGCTAACTTAAATGTGGCAAGAGTCGGTTTATATGAAGCCTCATTTTTTACTGATATGACGGTTTTAAACATCTCAAATAGGATATCATGAAAAAATATAACGTATTTCAAACAGTCCAACTCACAGTTTGATTATGATAAGGAAATGTAATCAGTCCAAATCTATGAAAGATTTTGCGTTTGAAAAACATAACTTTCCGGTTCCATAATCTCTTGAGACGTAAAAAACAAATGTAGATTGATATCATTAAATGTGGAGTCGGAACAATTACGTTTTATTATGAAAAGATAGAGAAAGATGTGTAAAAAAACCCGTTTTTTTATGAAAATGGAAAAAAAAAAATTCTATATAATTTTCGACTACATATTATTGCAGAGCACTGAAAAATGAACAACTTTGCTATTTAAACTTTTGGAGTATCTATTTTTGTTTCAAATATATCAGCGAAAAACGAAAAAACCACCGATTTTTGAGAATTAATTTCACCCCTTAAATATGCGAGTGGGCCGCTAATTTTTTGTGAGGGTTTATACTTTGGTGTGAACTACAAAATATAATTTTTTTGACCCAGGTTGTGGGGGTACAGTAAGGTGACCTTCCTTGTTAGAGAATAAATTACTAATCTGTCAATTTCAAATTCTTAGTAATACGTTTCTGATGTTCCAGTTTACTTGCTGACGAATTTACAAAAAAGCAGCTTTATAGTGTCGCCTGTCATCCTCCTGTAGTTCTTGACTGCAAATACAACGTACTTACCGTTATGTCTTGCATATTCATGATGCCTATGATTCCATTTGATGTAATTGCCATCGATAATAGAATTAAGAAATGCCATTGTAACGCAGGGTTGCGACATCTCTTTACAGCGGTGATCAGCTGCAATTGCTTTTAAGAAAAAGGTCACTGACGAATCTGTAAAAGAATTTTCCATGAACAATAAGCCTGTGGATGTGGGGTGAAGACACAATACAAGACTTAGAATCAACCATTTGACTGATAAAAGTAAATTGAAATGTTTATCATTTGTTACCATTTCATACACATCGGCAAGGTGTCAGTTCGACACCGCATTGTTTGCCCTGTGCAACTCGCCACTGAGACAATGCGGTGTCGAACTGACACCTTGCCGCTTTGAGAGTGAATTTCTAGCACATTGTGCATAAAATAAAAATTCCGAAAAGAAATGGAATTTTTGCCAGAGTAATAAGCCATAAAATAATTATTTCCATTTTATTTAGGGAGAACGAGCCATCTGCGAGAATGCTTCCCCTCCCTGCAAACCGTAGCTATGCTTTCAGCACGGAGATCGATGCAACAATATCTTGGGAAATGTTTAGCAATATAGCAATAAAAAACATTCCTGGTGGACAGAGGTAACCGAAGGGAATCTAACCTATTGATTAATTTCTACACGAATACATTATGAAAAATTTGTACTTCCACCGTTTGCATTGTTTGCAATTCAACGAGGGTTCATTTTTTTATAATTATTTTCCGGACTGGAAGTAATTCACAAACTCAACAATGGATCCATTGATCATTAAGGTGATGGATTAGTCGGTATCTCGCCACCATGAGTGCGAAAGAAATAGTAGCGAATTTCGACATTAAAATTTTTCGACATGGTTCGACCGACTAAAAAAAACTTCTTTTTAAGAGCCGTATTGTAATCGGTCAAACCATGTCAACAAATTTTTATTTTGAAATTTTGAGGTGAGATTAGGTGACTAATCAATAATCTTGAATGAAATTATGTAATTGTGAAAACGTGCTCCGAAAATGACCGTAGTGCTCTATTTTGTACTTTCGGAACAAGTTGATTTGATAACTTGCATTTTCGAAGTAAGTTTCTTGAAACATGGAAGTAATGGAATCACTCTCGCTTTATTGGTAACGACAGATCAATATTTTCGTGAAATAACGCAATTTTTACCTTTTGCAGGTCCGACGTTCGAGCTTGAGATACGGTGCGAGGTTGGATCGAAAGATTGATTTCAACCTGTCAATCTTAATTTCGCCAACGACAAACCCATTAATTCAGTCTTTCCACTCCAGTACCGCTACAGCTGATTTCACACATTCACACGCACTGCGCATATACAGTGCGCACTCCGGAAGTGCTCGTATCCTTGGGTAATTCGCACACTGATAATTATTTAATATCAATAACTTATGAAACATAAACGTGCTAATTGAACAAACACAATCGCCGTCAAGCGGTTGTCGAACGATCACATTACAGTTGGAAAAAAAAAATAAAGTAAAAACTGTGGAGAAAACATGTGAATTGAGAGCTAACATTCTTGGGTTATATGACCGCTGATGGAAAAATTACCATTTTTTTTTTCTTCATTTTTTCATGCCAACCATGTTCGACCATACGATTTAACGTGAATACTCGTCACTACCAAACGATTCTGCGTTGATTGGACCCTAATTGAACGTTGCTGACGAGAAAATTAAAAACATTTGGAGCAAACTTTAGAGAGATTTTTAATTTTCACGTTTTGGTGTTAGTTTGATCAAACAAACGTTTTAATTGTTATATTCGTCACCTTCAAAAAATTTCGCGTTGATTAGGACTTAATTAAACCTTGCTAGCATGAAAATTAAAAAAAATTGGAGCTAACTTTGAGGTGTATTTTTAGTTTCTATTTTCCACGTTAATATTATTTGAAAACATTTACCACGGCTGTCGACGGAAGTTTTTGAAGAGATTTTTTCTCTCCAGAACAATCAACCAGAACAAATGATCCCTCTATTCTTCAGAAAAATGTCGATAAATATTCTGCTTCCCAAAAAGAAGTGAAATCCGTGGAAAGATACTTCATAAAAGTAAAAAAAAAGACGCCAAGTATTAAAAAGTCGCAACCTCAGTTGGAAAGTTTTTCTTCACTGCGAACCATCTTTGAACCTTGATAAAAATCTCACAAATTGTGAAACTCAATTGACACAACAAAAAAATGAAATCATTGCAACATAGCCAAGAATTCATAAATGAATGAATTTTACAGGGAAACGAACACCCTGAAGGCATTCGGTTTAAGGGTTTCTCTATCCCGAATTGAATTCCCCGAATATCAATACTATTATTGGGTATGTTTAGAGCAACTCTAAGTTGAGCAAGTTGAGTTCCACAGGAAACAATACATAAAAGGGCACGTTTGCGTACAAGGGCACGCGTACACGTACACGTACTTACCGGACGAATTGACTGCAGAGATTATACAAAAACTTGGCGTGCATGGTTTTCAAAAATAATTTCGTGAAGACAAGATAATCGAATGTACCAACCAGATTAATGATCATCCCGTTTTTCGTCTATGATAAAAGAATTTTCATTCTTGGATAGCATACGTCAGTTTGTATTGAAGACTTGAAGACGAACTGTACGAGAAAAATGACAGTTTTTTCTAGTTAAATTTCGTGAACTCTCCCCCAATTGAATATCGCCCGCTGAACCCCCTGTTGTGAATTATCCTTCGCACCCAGAAAGGATAGTCAACGCCGAAAGTGCAGTTTTCAGTCCTCATCTCCGCCTCGCGCGCTTGGCTACGACTCGTCCTGAAAACAGCGCGTTCGGCGTTAAATGTGCCATTTTGCCTCTTTGTTAATCGATCATCCTGTTTTCCGTCTATGATGAGAGAATCGTCATCTTCGGATGGCATAAGTCAGTTTGCATTGAAAGCAAGCTGTACGAGATAAATGACAGTATTTTCTATATAAATTTCACGAACTTTTCCCCAATTGAATATCACCCGTTGAACCCCCTGCTGTGAATTATCTTATGCACCGAGGAAGGACAGTCAACGCCGAACGCGCTGTTTTCAGGACGAGTCATAGCCAAGCGCGCGCAGCGCGCGAGGCGGAGATGAGGTTAAATGTGCCATTTATGTGCCCTTTTACCTCTTTGTTCCTTGATGTATCCCAACTGTTCCCCGCCCGCCTCTCAGCGGCTTCCCCAGTCCGTGTAAATATGGATGAGGTATTTCCTCGCTGAAATTATTTTTGAAAACCATGCACGCCAAGTTTTTGTATAATCTCTGCAGTCAATTCGTCCGGTAAGTACGTGTACGTGTACGCGTGCCCTTGTGCGCAAACGTGCCCTTTTATGTATCGTTTCCTGTGGAACTCAACTTGCTCAACTTAGAGTTGCTCTAAACACACCCAATAATAGTATTGATATTCGGGGAATTCAATTCGGGATAGAGAAACTCTTAAACCGAATGCCTTCAGGGTGTACGTTTCCCTGTAAAATTCATTCATTTATGAATTCTTGGCTATGTTGCAATGATTTCATTTTTTTGTTGTGTCAATTGAGTTTCACAATTTGTGAGATTTTTATCAAGGTTCAAAGATGGTTCGCAGTGAAGAAAAACTTTCCAACTGAGGTTGCGACTTTTTAATACTTGGCGTCTTTTTTTTTTACTTTTATGAAGTATTTTTCCACGGATTTCACTTCTTTTTGGGAAGCAGAATATTTATCAACATTTTTCTTAATAATAGAGGGATTATTTGTTCTGGTTGATTGTTCTGGAGAGAACAAATCTCTTCAAAAACTTCCGTCGACAGCCGTGGTAAATGTCTTCAAATATCTTGGCGAGATTAACCCCTTAAAATATCCAGTCCAGCCTCTTGGCCAATCTGTTTAAACAACCTCGGCGAAACTCTTACGCTACCCCTTAAAAAATCCCGTCCGGATTCTCAGCCAATCTGTTATAACAAACGCGTAAGGACGCTTAGTCTAGCCCTTAAAAAATCCCGTCCAGACTCTTGGGCAATCCCTTAAGAAAGTCTCGGCGAGATTCTTGATTACTCCCTTAAAAACTCCCATTGAGATCCTTGTTCAATCCCTCAAAAATCCTAAAGATATCTCGATGGAACTCTGAATAGATCCCTTAAAAAACTTCCATAGAGATCCCTCGACAACCCTTCAAAAGAATCCCGTCCAGACTCTCCGCTAAACCCTTAAAAATCACCGGTCTCTCAAGTCCTAGCGGGATTTCTCCGTTCTTCCTTCGTTCTCCCGTTTTTTTATTGTCTCGTCACATTTTTAACTAATTTTTTTACTCCGAGAAAAATTGCTACGGGCTCACGTGATTCTGCATTAAAAAACAAAAAAAAATGAGCCTAAGCTCAACCCTTTTCGATAAATTTTAGCAGAGATATGAATTTTTCAAAACTGGGGTTATTTATGACCCCACGTTACCGGAATAGGACACATAAAATAAAGTTGCCGTTCTAGAGTCAAAAAACTTCCGTCGAGACCGCCGGTCCACCCCTTCAAAGATCCCGTCCGGACGACTCGCAGATCCCTCAAAAACGTCCCGGCGAGATTTTTCCGTTCCTCCTCGCACCCTTCTCCCTTCGTTCTCCCGTTTTTTTTTTTATCGTTTCATCGTATTTTCGACTACTTTTGTCATTCCGAGCAAAATTGCCCCAGGCTCACGTGATTCTGCATTGAAAAACGAAAAGAATGAGCCCAAGTTGAACCCGTTTCGTTAAATTTTACGAAAATATGATTTTTTCAGAATTGGGGTCATTTATGACCCCAATACCAGAATAGGACACATAAAATAAAGTTACCGTTCTAGGGTCAAAAAAGTTCCGTCGAGATCCAGGGTCAACCCCTTAAGAAATCCCTTTCAGACTCTTCGCCAATCCCTCAAAAACGTCCCGGCGAGATATTTCCGTTCTTCCTCGCGACTTTCTCCCTTCGTACTCTCGTTTTTTTATCGTTCGATCGCATTTTCGACCAAATTTTTTACTCCTAGTAAAATTGCTCCGGGCTTACGTGATTCTGCATTAGAAAACGCAAAGAATGAGCGAAAGTTGAACACTTTTCGTTTAATTTTACCAGAGATATGAATTTTTCGAAACTGGGGTCATTTATGATCCCACGTTACCGGAATAGAACAAATAAAATGAAGTGACCGTTCTAGACTCAAAAAACTTCCGTCGCGACCGCCGGTCAACCCCTTAAAAATTCTCGTTCAGACTCTTGGCAAATGCCTTAAAAAAGTCCTGGCAAGATCCTTGATTAATCCCTTAAAAAATCCCGTCCAGACTTTTCGGCAATCGTTAAAAAAAGTCCCGGCGAGATTTCACCCTTCTCCCTTCGTTCTCCTATTTTTTTACGGCTTCATCGCATTTTGCACTATTTCTTTTATTCGGAGCAAAATCGCCCCAGGCTCACATGATTCTGCATTGAAAAACGAAAAGAATGAGCCCAAGTTGAACCCTTTTCGTTAAATTTTACCAGAAATATGAATTTTTCAAAATAAGGGTCATTTACGACCCCACGTTACGTTACGTTATGACCCCCGGTTAATCCCTTAAAGATTCTGGATCAATCGGTTAAATAAAATCCCGGCGCTATTGGACAAATATAATATTTTTATTAATTTTATAATTTTAAATTAAAATAAATCCAAAGAATAGAGTGAACGTGGTAGAGCGAGAAAGATAGCACGATGCGCCGACGCGGTAGAGGGAGAGAGACAGCGCTATAGACGCGCCGGCGGTAGAGGCAAAGAGAGGCCCGATATAGCCTGTCTCTCTCGCTCCGTGGCGCGCGGAGAGTGGGGGTAGCAGCGTTCAGTGGAGCGCGTGATATCACAGACCGAAAATGTCCACCAGTCTCGCAAAGGGCGTATGTCCAAGCGTCAACAAGCGCGACTTACGCCTCTCGACTCTGAGAAAACAGAAAGCGTACCGGATCTCGCGCCCAAAATCTTTAATATCAGATTACTCTGGATTGGCTGAACGGATTCTTTTCTACCAAGGACCATTCGAAAGATAAAAAATCAATGAAAATTCAATTCTAATATGAAATTTTTCTGTCGCCCCGTTTTTCCGTAAAAACGATTCAAAGTTTCTGTGACGTCAGAAAACCTCTATTTTACTGGATATAAGAGTGCGGCGGACTCGCGCTACGCTTTTTTTTAATACTTGGCGTCGAGCCGCTGCCGCGTCTCTTGATTAGACATTTTTGGTAAAATTTATTTTTTTTAAACGATTTTCAGGCCGCCGTCAAAATATACACGATTGCTAGCGGAATTTAAGGTTATGATTTTTTTATTTCGACAAGGCTGACTTTCGAATGTTATCTATATTTATCACCACGAATTTAACGACACATGTATGAAGATGTATTCGTGAACTGGCAACCAACAGCTTTTCCTCGAATGGGAACAGATGGATATGTCGTCAGTCGCGACCAATCAGAAAGACGGTGGGAACATCGCGCCCTTTCTCCGTGTCGTATACATACACGCACGCACACTTCGATCGGCACATAATTTTGCCTGTGCAAAGTTTTTTCTGGGCAATTACGGCATCAATCGGGTTGATTTATGGCTCACTCGAGGGGGGATAACGTAATTGGTCTCCAGTTCAAATTTCAGATCATGAAATTACCCCTGAGCTTCGTAATTCAAGAAAGCGTCTACCCCCACCGGCGAAATTGCTTTTCTTAGAAATAATATACTCGAGTGAGTCTCGGGCCAGCAGACGACGCTGTCAAATGTACTTGTCCCGAGACTATGCCGAGTCTCTGAATAAACAACGTAAACCATCGATAAATATACCTAGACAACAAAAACCATGGAGCCGTGGACCTAGACATCGAAAACCATGGAAAAATATACCAAGACATCGAAAACCATAGAGACATATACCTGGACATCGGAAACTATGCAAAAATATACATAGATATCGAAAACCATGAAGAAATATACCTAGACAACAAAAACCATGGAGCCGTGGACCTAGACACAGAAAACCATGGAGAAATATACCTAGACAACAAAAACCATGGAGCCGTGGACCTAGACATCGAAAACCATCGAAAAATATACCAAGCGTCGAAAACCATAGAGACATATACCTGGACATCGGAAACTATGCAAAAATATACATAGACATCGAAAACCATCGAGAAATATACCTAGACATCGAAAACCATGAAGAAATATACCTAGACAACAAAAACCATGCAGCCGTGGACCTAGACATCGAAAACCATATAGAAATATACCTGGACATCGGAAACTATGCAAAATTATACCTAGACATCGAAAACCATGAAGAAATATACCTAGACAACAAAAACCATGCAGCCGTGGACCTAGACATCGAAAACCATGGAGAAATTCACCTAGACAAAAAAAACCATGGACCCGTGGACCTAGACATCGAAAACCATGGAGAAATATACCTAGACAATAAAAAACCATGGACCTGTGGACTTAGACATCGAAAAGCATGAAGAAATATAGATAGACAACGTAAACCATCGAGAAATTTACCTAGACATCGAAAACCATAGAGACATATACCCGGACATCGGAAACTATGTATAAAAATATACTGAGACATCGAAAACCATGGAGAAATATACCTAGACAAAAAAAAACCATGGAGCCGTCGTACTAGACATCGAAAACCATGGAGCCGTCGACCTAGACATCGAAAACCATGGAGCCGTCGACCTAGACATCGAAAACAGTGGAGCCGTTGACCCAGACATCGAAAACCATGGAGAAATTTACCTTGACAACGAAAACCATAGAGCCGTCGACCTAGAGAGCGGAAACTATAGAGACCTAGACAACAAAAACCATGGTACCTAGACAACGAAATCCATACGGAAAGAGAGGCCCGATATAGTTTGTCTCTCTTGCTCAGTGGCGCGTGAAGAGTGGGGATACCGCGTTCAGCGGAGCGCGTGACGTCAGGGGCCGAAAATGTCCACCAGACGCGTAAGGGCGTATGTCCAAGCGCCTGCGCGGACAACTTACGCCTTTCTGACTCCAAGAAACAGAAAACATCCCAAACCTCGCGTCCAAAATCTTGAATATCAGATTTCTCTGGATTGGCTGAACGGATTCTGTTCTACCAAGAACCATTTGAAAGATAAAAAATCATAGAAAATTCGAGTCTAATATGCGATTTTTCCCTCAACCCGTTCTCCTGTGAGAACGATTTAAAGTTGCTGTGACGTCACAAAACACCTATTTTACTGTATATAAGAGTACGGCAGCTCTCGCGCTACGCTTTTCTTTTAATACTTGGCGTCGAGCCGCTGCCGCGTCTCTTGATCAAACAAACGTTTTGATTAATCAAACAATCATCGTCAAACGACCGTCAAACGATTAGCGTTGAAAAAAATTAAAAAAGTGAAAGTGGGGGGGCCAAGTTTGAGTAGGTGTTTTCCCTTACCCCTTTCCTGACGACGAGAGTCGAGGTTACTTCGACGGATTCGGGAGTGCGAGGTTGCAGCGCATCATGCAGTGACGTGTGGTGTTTGGTCGCGCACGTTCGACAAGTTTTTGTAGACTTGCAGTCAGCAATTAGGTGTCTCCCCAAGCAGTTAGTGCAAGCCCCCTTTGAATTGATCACCTTTAGCCGCGCAGATGGGTTTTTGTCCTTATAGTCTGGACAGAATAAGAGGAAGTGATTCTTGTTGCATTGTAAAAATCCACTCGTAGTCGAAGATTTACTCTGTGTACAGTGGATACGAGTAGTGTTGTTACCCGATGTACTAGCTTTGTTCGAGGTTGATGCTGGATCGCTTTTTAATGTAGTTAAAGCCTCCAGAGTTTGCATTCGTTTCTCGAGGAAGCTCTGCAGTAAGGCGTAGGGCGGGGGCTCTTTAGTCTCGTTGATGGAGTTTTCCCATTCGCGGCGAGTGCGATTGTCAAGGAGCTCCGTCGTGAGGAAGACGAACAAGTCCTCAGAGCTGCTGATTGGCCGTCCTATTCCTTCGAGAGTGCTCACAGTGGATGAAGTGCAGTGGAATACTCGTTTCAGCTCTACGGCCGATTCTGTCTTCATACGATTCTGAGCACAGAATTTTGCTAAACAGGCTCGTACTGAGAGTCTTTTGTTCTCGAAGAAACTCTCGAGTGAGTTCCATGCTCGAGCATAGTTTTTCCCTGTAGTGGGGACGTCCTTGATGATGGACGCAGCTTCTCCTTTTAGGCTTCCTTTAAGGTAATGTAGCTTCTAGACTGGGTTGAGCTGTGTGTCTCTACCGATAATCGACAAGAAGAGGTCTCGATAGGCGGGCCACTCCTCGTAGCTTCCGGTAAATGAGGGGAGTTGTATTCTTGGAAGGGTGGCTCGGCTCGAAGCTGGAGCTGTTGCGTCCTTAACTGGTGGGGCGCTGCTGAGTTGATTGATGTAATCGAGAAGCACCCCTTTGTTGGTAAGGTAGGCTTCCTCGGCATCAGCAGCGTAGTCCTGAAGAACGTATTCGTGCTTGTCGATACCGTCGACGTGGAGAGTGTGAATTTCATCGTGCTGTTCCTCGAACTTGTCCCAGTATTTATCGAGGCAGCTGAGGCGTGACTGTACGACTCCGACGGTAATGTTGGCTTGTCCGAGTTTTTTCATGTCGTCAATTATGCGCGTTATTCGCCCGAGCAGTTCCTGTTGGCTTTCAAAGAGGTCGTCGAAAGTCTTGGGCATCTTGACGTTAGTCTCGGAGGCTTGAGGATGAAAGAGATTCACTCGCTGTAGTGTATCCGGCTCGAAGGACCAAATGTTCGCAATAGTCGTGCGAATTAGCGCCGAATCAGTCCACGGAAGAAGAGGCTAGCAGACAGATTTTGTTGTATTAATCGCCGTTTTATTTTCTTACATATAGTCATTTACAAAAACAAAATAAGTTGACTGTTCGCCATGTGATTCGGGGGTTGGTAGTGGTTTTGTGAAGGGGGGAGCAGTCCTCGCAGCGCTTCGGGAGTGGAGCTGGTGACTTCTCCGGGGTTGGAGGACGAGGGAGGCTCTTCTCCTCAGGCGTCGCTGGAGGAATCCTAGGCACCTTTGGTGACGCTGGATCCCGGAGGACGACTTTGCTGGGTGTCTCGCTCTCCCACTCGCTCTCGCTGTCGAACGCTGTCTGTGTGCCACGGTGAACTCGGGAGGGGCCGGTGGTCTGAGTGCCGATGGTCCTCGTTCTAGAGCGTAACTCCAGTGGCGATAGAGGTAGCGGCGAGAGGAGTGGGGGTGGCGAGGCGAACGTCGGTGATGTCCAGCGTCGTCGTCGAGGATCTCTCGGATGGAGGGTGCTGGTTGGTGGCCGAGTCAGCCGCTGTGGTACGGTGTCCAGCGGGATGAGGTGCCACTGGATGCTGCTGGTGCAGGGCAAACTGTCTGGTGGCTGTGGATTAATCCTGTTGCTGGTGGGGGACCAGAGCTTGGTCCAAAATTGGTTTACGATCCTGGAGTAGGGCAGGCACTGGTAACCCGGTGGAGAGCTGGCTCTGCTGAAGGCTCGATCGGTTGCTTATTTATATCCGCACGGGATCGTTATGATGACGAGCAACGGATCGAGAAATTCGCCGCCTGGCACCGAGATCGGGAAGCTCGGTGGAACTCGCGAGGCCCTAGCTTGGAGGGGTGAACGCGGTAACCAGGGGGTTCCGCGGTATCGCAAAGATCGCGCGAACAAAAGTTGGTTAAGCGCCATGATGTGGCATGTTTGCGAAGCTAGCGCGATCGCGCGAAACAAAAAGTTGGCTAAGTGCGACACTGTAGCGTGTGTTCGAATAAAACGATATCTTCGAACAATATTCCAAATCAAAAGTGCTTGAGAATCAGCACGTGTTGGTAAAGAAGGGAGAATATTGGTTGGAAACGACGTGCTTGAGAATCAGCACGGTCGTTATAGGAAAAAGGCGCGGTAAATTCGAATACGACGTGCCAGTGGTTCGGCACGTGTCAAAATTCGAAAGTGGGAAAAATCGGGAAAAAGACCGAAAATTCCAACGTGCCAGAGAAACAGCACGTTTAGGAAAAAGAAACAAGCGAAAGCATAGAAAAAAGAGAAAAGTAATAAACGTGCTCAAGGAACAGCACGGAAAATCACGAAAGGTGAGAAAAAACTCGGGACGGGAAAAATCCGAGGGCAATAAAAAAGGGTTCACAGGTCAGGAACGGTCAAACGTGCCAGATGAAACGGCACAAAATGCACAAAACTTGGACGGAAAAATATTCACTGAGCAACTTGAATTAACGGAAACTACGAAGTTTTAATTTGTTTGTTTACAAAATATTGAAATTTTAGCGGAAATGTTGATAATTAATTTTTGCACTGAGTTTGAATTATGAAAGATGAGAATCGAGTGAAATTCGGATTTGAATTCTCCGAAAAATGAGAAAAATGAAATAAATGAATTTAATTCACTTAAAAATTTATTACGAGTTGTTATTTAACAAATTATAAACGCGAAAGTTGATTAAACGCGATGAAAGGGCTTTTACCTTATACTTCTTTAAAAATAACGGTTTTCTTTTATAGAAACACAAACGCTTTGTTAAAAACACTTTTGTTTATTAACGCGACGACGAAAATACGATTGAGTTAAATTTATAACTCTACAAGACAATTGATTGAAATATAAAAACTTTGAAATTGAAATTAAACGAAGATGGAATTTGTCAATTTTCAGCAGCGCGGCGGGAGTGTCCGTACTCGCTCTCGGTCGGAGTTCGACTGGCTGACTGTGGAGAGGTTCAAGAACTGGCGGGCCCCCATGTGATCCCCACTCTTATAGACGACCACACGAAGACGCCTCGGAGATGTGTGTGTGCGTGTCGGTGACGGGCCGCGAAGACTCCCCTCCATGACGACGCACGTGGTAATGCTTTTTAATATTTTCTATAATATTTATTTGTAAACGAAAAATTATTGACTAACTCATTTAATATTAGTTAACCAGTAATTTTACATGTATTCTTACAATTATTTGTGATGATAAGTGATATTTTAGCAACAATTTGTCAACTTATTTGTTAACTCCTCGTTACTTTGACAATTATTATTACAAAATTTATTTTATTTTTTACAAGTACACAGGGACTCAGGCGCTTCCAGATTCGCCGGAAAATTGGTAAGTATGATTATTTATTCGATTGTTTATAACAATTGTTTTATGTTTTATTTGTTTTTCACAGGTTTCGACAACTGGTACGGATAGAGATGCGGACTAGATTTGAAAATATGGATTTGGTAAGTTTGAATTTGTTTATTAACTAATTATTTATTTCATTTCCGGTGGTTCTAATTATTATAGAATTGATATTTTATGTTCGTTCGATTCGGCGGAGAATTTACTGTTGTTAGGAGTTTTTCCCATGTAAATCGGACAATTCTGTGATTTTGTTAAGATTTAGTTTATTTAATTAACAATTACGAAAATCTCGCCGAAATTAGTCGTGCGAGGGCTCAAATTGTAGTGTCACGGGAGCACCCTATATATTTAATTCTTTCCAAACTCTTTCCCACATTCGTACCCGATACCTCACATCTGTTCTTAACTCTTTCTCACACTCAAACTCCTAGCTCAGCATCCTAATCTTATCACCGCATTCCTCAGCACTTCTTTGTCCCACGAGCCTCAACTTCTCATCAACTTCATCTCCCCACTACCACTTCACCAAATCATTCTCCTTTATTCTAATCCTCGACTCCTCAGTTCATCACCATCCTTCGAACCGTGAATACCTCGTGCACTCCCTAATTATCAAGTCTCAATATATTATATCTTTTTACCACATTCTTCTGTCTCATTATTATTATCATTATTATTTCGCCCTCTCAAACCCCGGTCATCACAACTGGTGTCAGAATCGGGATTCGAAATACCGCACGCGACCCGCGAAACAAAAAACCCGGAAAACATCAAAGACAGTGAAAGTTTAACAGAGAACAGCGAAAAAGTGAAAACGAGACAAAGACCAGTGAAAAATGAAGAAATCGAAACAACGAACAGTGAAAAAAAAAGCGAAAAGCAGAGCAAACTGTGAAAAAAAAAAGAAGTTCAACGACGATCAGTGAAAATTTTTTTTTCTTTCCTTTCTCCTTTCTCTCCGATCAACGGGCAAAGAGAAAAGCGCACCAGTTCAAAACTTTCTCTCTCCGTCTCTCTCACCGAATTACCACAAACCGCATAACGAAAAGGGAAAAATAGAAGGAAGGACGAAAATAACAAATGTTAAGGGAAATTTGGATAACCCTGGCAATGTAAGTACCAAATTACGCACATATATTACAATTTAATACAGATTGCCTATAGAAGTGAGGAGAGACGACAAATTCGCTCACTCACACACACAACTCACGCTTCGTGAGAGCCCGTGCGACGCATGAGCGGATACCGCTGGCCTTGTCGCACCGACACGGCTCCCCATCTGCGTACGTAAAGAGCGACAAAGACGCTCGACATTCTTATTCCTCTTTTATTCTTCCTTTCCTCGCACGCCTCGCATGCACAGCTGACCGAAAATATCAAGAGACGCGGCAGCGGCTCGACGCCAAGTATTAAAAAAAAAGCGTAGCGCGAGCCCGCCGCACTCTTATATACAGTGAAATACGGGTTTTCTGACGTCACAGAAACTTTGAATCGTTTTTACGGAAAAACGGGGCGACAGAAAAATTTCATATTAGAATTGAATTTTTTTTGATTTTTTATCTTTCGAATGGTCCTTGGTTGAAGAGAATCCGTTCATCCAATCCAGAGTAATCTGATATTAAAGATTTTGGTCGCGAGATCCGGTACGCTTGCTGTTTTCTCAGAGTCGGAGAGGCGTAAGTCGCGCTTGTTGACGCTTGGACATACGCCCTTTGCGAGACTGGTGGACATTTTCGGCCTGTGATGTCACGCGCTCCACTGAACGCGGCTGCCCCCACTTTCCGCGCGCCACGGAGCGAGAGAGACAGGCTATATCGGGCCTTTCTTTGCCTCTACCGCCGGCGCGTCTACAGCACTGTCTCTCTCCCTCTACCGCGTCAGCGCATCGTGCTATCTTTCTCGCTCAACCACGTTCACTCTATTCTTTGGATTTATTTTAATTTAAAATGATGAAATTAATAAAAACATTATATTTATCCAGTAGCGCCGGGATTTTATTTAACCGATTGATCCAGAATCTTTAAGGGGTTGACGGGGGTCATAACGTAACGTAACGTGGGGTCGTAAATGACCCCAATTTTGGAAAATTCATATTTCTGGTAAAATTTAACGAAAAGGGTTCAACTTGGGCTCATTCTTTTCGTTTTTTAATGCAGAATCATGTGAGCCTGGGGCGATTTTGCTCCGAATAAAAGAAATAGTGCAAAATGCGATGAAGCCGTAAAAAAATAGGAGAACGAAGGGAGAAGGGTGAAATCTCGCCGGGACTTTTTTTAACGATTGCCGAAAAGTCTGGACGGGATTTTTTAAGGGATTAATCAAGGATCTTGCCAGGACTTATTAAGGCATTTGCCAAGAGTCTGTACGAGACTTTTTAAGGGTTTGACCGGCGGTCACGACGGAAGTTTTTTGAGTCTAGAACGGTCACTTCATTTTATTTGTTCTATTCCGGTAACGTGGGATCATAAATGACCCCAGTTTCGAAAAATTCATATCTCTGGTAAAATTAAACGAAAAGGGTTCAACTTGGGCTCATTCTTTGCGTTTTCTAATGCAGAATCACGTGAGCCCGGAGCAATTTTACTAGGAGTAAAAAATTTGGTCGAAAATGCGATCGAACGATAAAAAAACGAGAGTACGAAGGGAGAAAGGCGCGAGGAAGAACGGAAATATCTCGCCGGGACGTTTTTGAGGGATTGGCGAAGAGTCTGAAAGGGATTTCTTAAGGGGTTGACCCTGGATCTCGACGGAACTTTTTTGACCCTAGAACGGTAGCTTTATTTTATGTGTCCTATTCTGGTATTGGGGTCATAAATGACCCCAATTCTGAAAAAATCATATTTTCGTAAAATTTAACGATACGGGTTCAACTTGGGCTCATTATTTTCGTTTTCTAATGCAGAATCACGTGAGCCTGGGGCAATTTTGCTTGGAATGACAAAAGTAGTCGAAAATGCGATGAAACGATAAAAAAAAACGGGAGAACGTAGGGAGAAGGGTGCGAGGAGGAACGGAAAAATCTCGCCGGGACGTTTTTGAGGGATTGGCGAGGCGTCCGGACGGGATCTTTGAAGGGGTTGACCGGGGATCTCGACGGAACTTTTTTACGGGATCGATTCAGAGTTCGATCGAAATATCTTTAAATGATTTTTAAGGGGTGGACCGGCGGTCTCGACGGAAGTTATTTGACCCTAGAACGGCAACTTTATTTTATGTGTCCTATTCCGGTAACGTGGGGTCATAAATAACCCCAGTTTTGAAAAATTCATATCTTTGGTAAAATTTAACGAAAAGGGTTGAACTTAAGCTCATTTTCTTTGTTTTTTAATGCAGAATTACGTGAGCCCGTAGCAATTTTTCTCGGTGTAAAAAAATTAGTTAAAAATGTGACGAGACAATAAAAAAACGGGAGAACGAAGGAAGAACGGAGAAATCCCGCTAGGACTTGTGAGACCGGTGGTTTTTAAGGGATTAGCGGAGAGTCTGGACGGGATTCTTTAAAGGGTTGTCGAGGGATCTCGATGGAAGTTTTTTAAGGGATCTATTCAGAGTTCCATCGAGATATCTTTACGATTTTTAAGGGATTGAACAAGGATCTCAATGGGAGTGTTTAAGGGAGTAATCAAGAATCTCGCCGAGACTTTCATAAGGGATTGCTCAAGAGTCTGGACGGGATCTTTTAAGGGCTAGACTAAGCGTCTCTACGCGTTTGTTATACCAGATTGGCTGAGAATCCGGACGGGATTTTTGAAGGGGTAGAGTAAGAGTTTCGCCGAGGTTGTTTAAACAGATTGGCCAAGAGGCTAGACTGGATTTTTTGAGGGGTCAATCATGACTCTCGCCGAGATATTTAAAGACAGATTACCACGGCCGTCGACGGAAGTTTTTGAAGAGATTTGTTCTCTTCAGAACAATCAACCAGAACAAATAATCCCTCTATTATTAAGAAAAATGTTGATAAATATTCTGCTTCCCAAAAAGAAGTGAAATCCGTGGAAAAATACTTCATAAAAGTATAAAAAAAGACGCCAAGTATTAAAAAGTTGCAATCTCAGTTGGAAAGTTTTTCTTCACTGCGAACCATCTTCGAAACGGGTGATCCTGCTCGCCTTTATACGGGAGAGGCAGGTAGTTGGTGTCAGTTTGGTATCAGTTGAAAATAATTGAGAAATGCGTCTTTTCTTTATACTAAGTTCACAGATTTATTTGAAATCGATGCTTTAGGAAACTTAACAAAAAAAAAAAATAAACGCGGTGTAAGATCGGGCATAAGATTAGGTGTTAGACGTTAGTTGGTGTGCGAGATATTTTTGAGTTACACTCGAGGTCTCCGAAGTGGACACTCGGGGCTTCTTGATTGATCTGTTCGTTTTTGGAGTCGCCCGTGACGCGAGCCCTCTGGACAACCCCTCCCTTCTTTAAAAAGAGGAAAAAGAGAAAAAAAATGGAAAAAACCCAACATAGGAAAATTCACATCTGCGTGCAGTCTGGGGGCACACAGATGTTCAGCAGAAGGCTTGAGAAATAATCCGCAAAAGGTACAAATTTTGAAAGTATCGTATAAAAAAAAGTAATAAACGCCTGGACGTTCGGACTAATCCCGTCCGACCCCGGTGATGCGGGCGGAAGGCCTCGGAGCACGAGCCAGGCCAAGACAATTTGCTGCGATGGTCGCAACAACTCGCGAACACGAAGGCAGACTGAAAACGGCACAAAAAAAGTATTTAGAGACTAGTGAGCCAAAGAAACATGCACACATCGAAGATTTTCCGAGAAATAGCACGAAAGTGTCTAAAGAAAGTCGAAAAAAGCGCGTGTTTCACTCGCGAACGCGAAGGAAGACTGAAAAACGCACAAAAATTGTCCAAAGAATTTCGAAAACACTGCGCGTTTTACTCGCGAACGCTATGTTGTGCCCGTGCAAATCGTCTCGTGGGGACGAGTTTGGTTGGGACTGATTTATTCGGGATATTGCCAAGGTTGAGTTAATCTCCAACCCAATACTTTCAGTTTTAACTCTAAGTTTATTAAAGGTAGTTCGTTACAATCGGGTTAATTGCCTCGAGACCAATGGCGTGATAATAATCTGATGTTTCGGTGTCTGATCGCAGAGTGCTCGATTTGGGCGTTGCTTTCCCTTTTTATAAAGTTAGGGGTTAACAATTATTTGTGGAGGTGGTAATGATAAGTGGTGGGCAATCGATCATCCGATGCCTATGCTGCTGAAGTTTGCATCGTTGGAATGCAACGAAATTCTGTTTTCTCTTGAGCAGAATTCGTAATAATTATTAAATATTTGGTCCGGACAATAACACGATCCTCCCTGGCCACCCAAAAACTCAATCGACACGAAAAATTGACAACATTTTTAAAACTCAATAAATAATTAATAGATCAAATATTTTTCGTTGAATGTCAACGTTGCAAACTTCAGAGTCGTCGATGCCTTGGGGTTATTGTACAGGTAGATCGGGACGGTCGATGCTGAGTTTGATCGTCAGCGTTTTGACATGGCGTCGAAGTTGGAGCGAAGTCTATTCAACTTGCTGAGGGATGCGCTTTTGAAACGGCGCGTGCACGACAGGTCAACTTCCAGTTGCTGGCGATTAATGTCTTGATTTTTATTGAATTGGTTGCTATGCAGGCGCAACAATTAGAAGGAGTCCAAAAATCGGTAACCAGAGCCTTCATCAGAGGACTCTTCGACAAAATTGCAGTAAATCTAAATCAACAAAATCTCAGCGATTTTGACACAACAATTAGGGAAGCGATTCACATAGAACAGGAACTTCGACACCGCCAATCAGTAAATCACGGTAGAATATCTAGAGAACACGCTCTAACACAACCACCAGAAACAGCTAGAATCCATTTCGCTGAATCAAGAAACCAACACACAGACGTATTTTGCGAATTACACCAATCGAGAACTCATTCCACAGGAAACTGTCACGCAATCAAAGAACTAAGAGACAAAATTTACCAAAACTTTAGAAGCCAGTCCCCTTCGGACAACAGTTTCAATAACCAACAAAGCAGGTACCGCAGCGAAACGTCCTGGCATCCTTCTCTCGTGCTTGACTCGTGGAATAAATCTGAAACATAAAAATTTTAAATATGTAAAAATTGTGCCAATCAGTTATTCAAATTTTACCGTTAAATTGCAGCTACCGTTATAATCATAACGGAAAATCAACATTTAAATCATAAAAACATGGTTAATATAAAATTATAAACTTGAAATTAAAATATTATTAAATCATTTCTAGGACACCCTGTAGACATACATGTATGACTTTCGAGACACCCTATGGATACGCTCGAAGAGAGAACAGCTGAACAGCTGTTGAGCGCGCGGATACTTGACCTACCGCACGAAGGTTGCTGGCGCGCGACGAAGCGCGCGACCAAGTCCCAAGTTCGAGCAAATTTCATTAACTTTTAAATTTCAAAATTATTCATTTTTCTTGTCATATTCATGTTCCATTTGTAAAACCGTTTAATTTAAATAGTCACACGACCATGTTCCAATAATTTTTCAATAAACAAATTTTTTGTCAATTCCTAATTTCATTAACTAACAATTATGAAGTTACGTTAATTTGAATAATCCCAATCGATTCGTATGAAAAACCCCTTTTATTTAAACCCTCACTCGACCAATTCAAGTTAATTTTCAACTGAACAATCAATTCGCGGAAAAACCGCGAAAAACCGCGAAAAACCGCGGAATCGTTAAAACTTGGTCAAAATCAACGGGACAAGTTCCTAATTGCATAGAATCGTTATACAATGATCCTTTTACCATCGCTTGCCTATTTCTAACAATATTGTTAATAATAATAATAAATAATTAGTAAATATTGCGTATTTTTACATTTCTACAGTTGTATTCTTCGTAAATACATAGTTTATACAGATTTCATTCATAAATACATATTTTGGGGAAATAATACGCTTTTTGCAATAAATAAACATAAATAAACAATTTTATATATATATATTCTCGTTGAAATGTTAAAATAGTCTACGCTTTTGTAATTCTTATGTATTTCAAGAAATCATAGTACATAAGGGACAAAGAATTGTCGCCACGCGCTAAAATACATATTGGTCATATTTCATCTCAAGAGTCTCACACGTTTCTCAAGTTCACGAAAATTCAGAGTCACGTCCTGCAGCGGAGTCTGTTCTATCTCAAAAGGGTCATAAAACTGCAAAGAAAGATTCTCTTTCTTTCAGGAAATTCGTCAGCATGGGAAAAGTCACTTGAAACTTCCAACCATCGCTTTGGCGAGACGGTACAGTCAATTAAAAATATCACTTTCACTAATATTATTTTACAAACTGCTAATTGTTAATAAAACGCTAAATGGCAAAGTTAAAATTCGGCTCTATCAATATTCCGTCTCAATATTAAAAACCCTACAATTTGAGCCCTCGCACGACTAATTTCGGCGAGATTTTCGTAATTGTTAATTAAATAAACTAAATCTTAACAAAATCACAGAATTGTCCGATTTACATGGGAAAAACTCCTAACAACAGTAAATTCTCCGCCGAATCGAACGAACATAAAATATCAATTCTATAATAATTAGAACCACCGGAAATGAAATAAATAATTAGTTAATAAACAAATTCAAACTTACCAAATCCATATTTTCAAATCTAGTCCGCATCTCTATCCGTACCAGTTGTCGAAACCTGTGAAAAACAAATAAAACATAAAACAATTGTTATAAACAATCGAATAAATAATCATACTTACCAATTTTCCGGCGAATCTGGAAGCGCCTGAGTCCCTGTGTACTTGTAAAAAATAAAATAAATTTTGTAATAATAATTGTCAAAGTAACGAGGAGTTAACAAATAAGTTGACAAATTGTTGCTAAAATATCACTTATCATCACAAATAATTGTAAGAATACATGTAAAATTACTGGTTAACTAATATTAAATGAGTTAGTCAATAATTTTTCGTTTACAAATAAATATTATAGAAAATATTAAAAAGCATTACCACGTGCGTCGTCATGGAGGGGAGTCTTCGCGGCCCGTCACCGACACGCACACACACATCTCCGAGGCGTCTTCGTGTGGTCGTCTATAAGAGTGGGGATCACATGGGGGCCCGCCAGTTCTTGAACCTCTCCACAGTCAGCCAGTCGAACTCCGACCGAGAGCGAGTACGGACACTCCCGCCGCGCTGCTGAAAATTGACAAATTCCATCTTCGTTTAATTTCAATTTCAAAGTTTTTATATTTCAATCAATTGTCTTGTAGAGTTATAAATTTAACTCAATCGTATTTTCGTCGTCGCGTTAATAAACAAAAGTGTTTTTAACAAAGCGTTTGTGTTTCTATAAAAGAAAACCGTTTTTTTTAAAGAAGTTTAAGGTAAAAGCCCTTTCATCGCGTTTAATCAACTTTCGCGTTTATAATTTGTTAAATAACAACTCGTAACAAATTTTAAAGTGAATTAAATTCATTTATTTCATTTTTCTCATTTTTCGGAGAATACAAATCCGAATTTCACTCGATTCTCATCTTTCATAATTCAAACTCAGTGCAAAAATTAATTATCAACATTTCCGCTAAAATTTCAATATTTTGTAAACAAACAAATTAAAACTTCGTAGTTTCCGTTAATTCAAGTTGCTCAGTGAATATTTTTCCGTCCAAGTTTTGTGCATTTTGTGCCGTTTCATCTGGCACGTTTGACCGTTCCTGACCTGTGAACCCTTTTTTATTGCCCTCGGATTTTTCCCGTCCCGAGTTTTTTCTCACCTTCCGTGATTTTCCGTGCTGTTCCTTGAGCACGTTTATTACTTTTCTCTTTTTTCTATGCTTTCGCTTGTTTCTTTTTCCTAAACGTGCTGTTTCTCTGGCACGTTGGAATTTTCGGTCTTTTTCCCGATTTTTCCCACTTTCGAATTTTGACACGTGCCGAACCACTGGCACGTCGTATTCGAATTTACCGCGCCTTTTTCCTATAACGACCGTGCTGATTCTGAAGCACGTCGTTTCCAACCAATATTCTCCCTTCTTTACCAACATGTGCTGATTCTCAAGCACTTTTGATTTGGAAAATCCTTCCTTTTTCTCTTACCGACCGTGCTGATTCTCAAGCACGTCGTCTCCTTTCAAATTATTGTCCGATTTTTAAATCAATCCGTGCTGATTCTCAAGCACGTTTGATTTAAACTTCCCTTTTTGAAACTCGTATTTTTGTGCTGATTCTCAAGCACGTAAATTCGAATTTGTCCAGTTTTTTCCTCTTCCATATCGACCGAGTTTTTATCACTAGCGCGTCATTTCAAACTTTCAATTTCTTTTCTATCGACCGTGCTCGTTGTCTCTAGCACGTCAGTTTTAATTATTTCTTATTTTCATTTTTCTTTATCAACCGTGCTGTTATTTTAGCACGTTTTTCCCTATTTTCCTCAAATTTTTCCCTCCCGAGTTAATTTCTGGTGCTGTTTAAATTAGCACGCCATTAAAATCCGTCTAATTGATTTTTTTTGAGCAATTTTAATTAACTTTTATTCATTCGATCTGTTTTTCCGAAATGAAGGACATTTATTATGCTCAGACGTCGTGCAGGAGTTAAATTTCAAATTCACCGAGCAATCGCGCAACAGTGTTCCAAGCCTGGACGGAAAAGGGGCAATAATAAATCGATTTTAAAGACTTTCCGTGACGAATACCTCCAAATCGAACCAGGTGTCGTTAAAAAAGTAATCGAGATCGCACGCAGTCTCCCGAAAGTTCGGGTAATTTCGAAAACAACTATCACTCGAAAGGTCTACATTGTCGATCCTCAAACATCGTATCCATTGGCTCGTCTCGTCGGTACGAAAGACCACTTCCTTATCGAGGAACTTCAACGACAGTGGGACGACATCTCGGAAGCTACAACTCAATCGAGACCTTAGACACCTGACGACATCGAGATCGTCGAATTGGATTAATTTTCCTTCCCTCCAAATTAAATAAAAAGTAAGTTGAATTTTCATCTATTTTGATCACCAAAAGTAGCTATCTTTCTGACACAGGTTCCGGTCCTAGAAGAGAAAATCCCACTTTTCTAAATACGGAGCCTAAAATAAACTTACACGTCGTACACCCGTGTATCTTCAGTAAACAAAGCAACTTCCTTCATTATCAACTAGCGATTAGTCCTTCCGACAATCGGCTATCTTGTGCTCTGTACTATCGACCGTAGATTGGGAAGTTTGTTCTCCCGACTACCAATCGAATAGCTACCTACATTTCCAGCAGTCGGTAAAAACACCAACCGTGGGGTGACCCTCAATCTCCCTTAATGTCAGTAACTAAATTATTGTGGGTCGATAAATCAGAACACCTCTTAGTCAAAATTCAAATTTAAAAATTCTTTATTTTTCCAACTCAATAAATACATTTGTTTACATTCTTCCACATAATCCGGGCATTACAACTCGCGACGTAACACAGGCATTGATTCCGGTTTGTACGGACACCTTCGAGCTGATTCTTGGAAAATCTTTGGTATGCCTATGTTTTCCGAGTGACCGTGCTTCGAGGACTCTTTCAGACCGTTTCCAATCTGCCTTCGCGTTCGCGAGTGCAACACGTACTATTTTCCACATTTTCTTGCCTTTTCTCGGTAAATTTTCAGTTCGCGTACTTTTTCGGGGTTCATCGGCTTCAAGGACACTTTCGTGCCGTTAAGAGTCTTTCTCCGAGTTTGCAGATGAAAGAGAAGCTTTTTTCGAGATTCTTTAAACAATTTCGTTCCATTTCTCGGAAAATCTTCCATGTGCGCATGTTCTTTAGCTTACGGCGACAGAATTTCGAAAAAATCGTGTTTTCACTTGCGAACGCGAATGCAGTCTGGAAACTGCACGAAAGTGTCCTTGAAATCCAGAAACCCGGAAAACGTACTCGAATTGCAGATTTTCCGAAAAACAGCACAAAAGTGACAGGGGAATCTTGAAAATAGCGCGTGTTTCACTCGCCAACGCGAAGACTGGGTGGAAACTTCATGGAAAGTGTCCTTCGAGCCCAGTAAGTCAAAAAACGGGCACACATTGAAGATTGTCGAGAAACTGCACGAAAGTGTCCGAGAAAGCTTGAAAAAAGTGAGTGTTTCACTCACGAACGCGAAGACAAACTGGAAACAACACAAAAAATGTATCCGCAGCCAAGTAACTCAAAAAAACCTGCAGACATTTATGATTTTCCGAGAAACGGCACGAAAGTTATCGAAGAAACTCGAAAAGAGTGGGTGTTTCACTTGCGAACGCAAAGGTAGACCGGGGATGGGACGAAAAGTATCCTGGAAGCTGTGAGATGGAAAACTTATGCACACTGAAGATACTCCGAGAAATGGCACGACAGTGTCAAGAAAGTATCGGAAAATGCGCGTATTTCACTGGCGAACGTGAAAATAGGCCAGGAAAGGCACAAAAAGTGTCCGTGAAGGACACTAAGCCGGAATGTATACGTACATTGAAGATTTCCCGAAAAACGGCACGGAACGTCAAATGCGAAGCAGATCGAGAATTGCAGAAAAACTATCCGAATCCCAGTAAACCGGAAAACGTACGCACACTGAAGATTTTTCGAGATACGACATGAAAATGTCCAAAAAGTCTTGAAAAAAGTGCTTGGTTTACAGGCGAGAGTGAGGGCAGGTTGAAAACAGCACAAGAGTGTATTTGAAACCCAGTGCGCCAGAAAGACATGCAAACAATGGAGATTTTCCGAGATAATTCTCGCTAATGCGCGAAAGCATCCAAAGAAACTCATAAAAAGCGTGTTTAACTCGAGAACGCGAAGGGAGACTCGGGACCGCCAAAAAATTGGCCAAAGAATCTCAGAAACGGCTCGTGTTCCACTCACGACCGCGAAGGCGAACCGGGGATGGGACAAAAAGTATCCTGGAAGCCCAGTAAGCCGGGAAACGTACGTACACTGAAGATATTTCGAGAAATGACAGGAAATTGTCCTGGGAATATCGAAAAAGCGCGTGTTTCACTTGGGAACGTGAAAATCGGCCAGGAACGGCACAAAAGTGTCCGTGAAGCACAGTAGAATGAAGATTTTTCGAGAAACAGCACGAAAGTGTCCAACGAAACTCGAAAAAGGCGCGTGTTTCACTCCTGAACTCGGAGTCAGACTGGGAACGGTACTGTGACGTGGTTATTTTGCCCGTCACGTTATTTGTTAATTCTGGCAACGGCACGGAGGAGCACGTGCACTCTCGAGAAGGAATTTCTCTCGAGCAAAGTCCACAAGGGGTCAAGCGTGAGCGTACCGATTTGTTAGTAATATTGTATGTAAATGAATTTCATGACAGAATTTCAGACTGGGAACGGTACATAAAGTGTATTTGACGCAGAGTAAGCCAAAAAAACGTGCACACATTGAAGATTTTAAGAGAAATCGCACGAAAGCGTCCGAAGAAACTAGAAAAACGCGCGTGTTTCAATCGCGGACGCGAAGGAAGTATGGGAACCGTACAAAATATGTTCTCGAAGCTCTTAGTAAGCCGAAAAACATACGCACATTGAAGATTTTCCAATAATCAGCACGAAAGTGTCCAAACATCTTGGAAACAGCGCGTGTTTCACTCGCGACCAGAAAAGCAGACTGACACTTGAGATTCTGTGGGCTCTTTCGGGCCGTTTCTCGGAAAATCATCAATGTGACCATGTTTTTTTCTTTCACTGGGCTTTGAATTCACTTTTTGTGCCGTTTCCAGTCTGTCTTAGCGTTCGCGAGTAAAACACGCAGTGTTTTCGAAATTCTTTGGACAATTTTTGTGCTTTTTTCAGTCTTCCTTCGCGTTCGCGAGTGAAACACGCGCTTTTTTCGACTTTCTTTAGACACTTTCCCTATTTCTCGGTAAATCTTCGACGTGTGCATGTTTCTTTGGCTCACTAGTCTGTAAATACTTTTTTTGTGCCGTTTTCGGTCTGCCTTCGTGTTCGCGAGTGATACATGAGCTGTTTCCGAGATTCTTTGCAAACTTTCGTGCGAATTCTCGAAAAATCTTCAGTGTGTGTACGCTTTCGGGGATAAATGTGCTTTCAGGAGATTTTTTAGGCAATTACCAGTCTGCCTCCGCGTTCGCGAGTGAATAAAGCGCTGTTTCCGAGATTATTTGAACTTTTTCGTGCCAATTCTCGAACCATTTTCAATGTGCGTACGTTAGTCGGCTTACTGGGCTTTCAGGAGAGTTTTTGGGCGATTCCCAGTCTACCTCGGCGTTCGCGAGTGAAAAAAGCGCTGTTTCCGATATTCTTTGCACACTTTCGTGCCTATTCTCGAAAAATCTTCAGTGTGCGTACGCTTTCCGGGATAACTGTGCTTTCAGGAGAGTTTTCAGGCAATTCCCAGTCTGCTTTCGCGTTCGCGAAAACAAAAAGCGTTGTTTCCAAGATTCTTTAGACACCTTCGTGGTTATTCTCGAAAAATATTCACTGTGCGTACGTTTTTCGGCTTACTGGGCTTTCAGGAGGAGACTTTCTGGGCCAGTCCCAGTCTGCCTTCGCGTTCGCGAGTGCAACACGTACTATTTTCCACATTTTCTTGCCTTTTCTCGGTAAATTTTCAGTTCGCGTACTTTTTCGGGGTTCATCGGCTTCGAGGACACTTTCGTGCCGTTAAGAGTCTTTCTCCGAGTTTGCAGATGAAAGAGACGCTTTTTTCGAGATTCTTTGTACAATTTCGTTCCATTTTTCGGAAAATCTTCAATGTGCGCATGTTCTTTAGCTTACGGCGACAGAATTTCGAAAAAATCGTGTTTTCACTTGCGAACGCGAATGCAGTCTGGAAACTGCACGAAAGTGTCCTTGAAATCCAGAAACCCGGAAAACGTACTCGAATTGCAGATTTTCCGAAAAACAGCACAAAAGTGACAGAGGAATCTTTAAAATAGCGTGTGCTTCACTCGCCAACGCGAAGACTGGGTGGAAACTTCATGAAAAGTGTCCTTCGAGCCCAGTAAGTCAAAAAACGGGCACACATTGAAGATTGTCGAGAAACTGCACGAAAGTGTCCGAGAAAGCTTGAAAAAAGTGAGTGTTTCACTCACGAACGCGAAGACAAACTGGAAACAACACAAAAAGTGTATCCGCAGCCGAGTAACTCAAAAAAACCTGCAGACATTTATGATTTTCCGAGAAACGGCACGAAAGTTATCGAAGAAACTCGAAAAGAGTGGGTGTTCCACTTGCGAACGCAAAGGTAGACCGGGGATGGGACGAAAAGTATCCTGGAAGCTGTGAGATGGTGTTACGTCGCGGGTTTGAATGCCCGGATTATTTTAATTTACTGGAAACAAACTGTACGAAATTTATCGACTGTGAAATAAAAGATTGAAACTATTTATGACGAAAGGAAAAATTATTTTATCAACCCAAGATGAGATGAGAAGTGATGCTAGAGAAAGGCAATATCTAGTTGTTGATTAAGGAAACAAATGATAAATATTCGATCGTCGGAAGGACGAAACGACAGTCGATAAAACAGGACAATGTGTCTGTCTACAAAAGTACACGGGTGTGCGACGCGTAAGCTTATTTTAGGCCCCGTGTTTAGAAGAGTGGGATTTTCTCCTCTAGGATCGGAACCTGTGTCGATAAGACTGTCGGTTGGGATCGAAATAAAATGACGTTTTACTTACAATTTATAATAATTGATGAAAATTGAATAATTAATCAATTTCGATGATCTCGACGCCGTCGGGTGTTGAAGGTCTCGTCAGAGTCGACGTCTCGGAGTTGTTGTCGGAGTCGCGTTGGAGTTTCTCAATAAGGACGTAATTTGTTGTACCGACGAGACGAGCCAAAGGGAACGAAGTCTTCGGATCGACGATATAGACTGTTTGTTTAATTCTCGTATTCGAGATAACGCGAACTTTCGGTCGGCTCCTTATGAGCTCGTTAACTGCCTCGACGATAGCTGGTTTATGCTTCAAATAGTTCTCGAGAAATGTTTCCAAGATAGGCTTATTGTTGCCTCTTTTTTGTCCAGGTTTAAAACACTGACGAGCAAAATCGCGCGGCGGATTTGAAATTTAGTTCCGGCGCGTCTCCTGGGCATGACAAATGTCCTTCATTTTGAAATAAAGAAAACGAACTTGTTAATTTAAATTGCTCTACCAAAGGTTACTAGAGGGATTTGAATAAACGCGCTCGATATGCAGCACTGAAACTGAACTAGGGGAAAGGAAATGCCCTAGGAAAGAACGGTAGAGGAAAAATCGGACAGGTCGGTAAAGAAGGAGGATTTTTGGACAAGTTTCGAAACAACGTGCTTGAGAATCAGCACGGATATTTCAAGAGAAAGGACGGGTATTCTGGATCAGCGTGCTTGAGAATCAGCACAGATCGGTAAAGAGGGAAGGGTGAAATGGTTGGAAACAACGTGCTTGAGAATCAGCACGCACGAAAGGTGTGGTAACGAAGGGTATTTGGTTAAAAGATGAGAAAAAGGAAATCTAGGGGAAAGATCAGATGATAAAAAGGAGAGTAGATATGCGATGGGTCCGACGTGCCGGGATAAAGGCACGGAGGGACCGAATGGTAAAAATTGAATCTTATTGGACAGGAATGAGTTTCGAACAATTTGAATTAACGGAATTTCGGAAAAATTTGTGAGAAAAAATATTATTTTGTTTAGAAAATTATGAATTTCGGTATAAAATTTGATTGGAAAGGAATGTTTTAAATTGATGCGAAATTGATTATTTAATTTATTGAATTCAAGAGAAATTCGCTCTGAATTTCACAAACACAACTCGAATTTGTTAATTTAAGATTTAATCGATGTTGAAATATTTATTTAGAACGAGAAACACACGCGAAAGATTTTAAAATGCGCGGATAAATTATTTTTAATAACGCGAGAGGAATGAAATCGCGAGTATATTTTGGAAACGCAAACGAACAAAATGCGTAGATAATTATTTAATTAACGCGAAAGGAATAAAGTCGCGGATTTATTTCGGGAAAAGTCATTTTTATTAACGCGGAAGGAATAAAGTCGCGGATTTATTTCGAGGAAAATTTTTTCGATTAACGCGAAAGGAATTAAATCGCGGATTTATTTGACGACGTTTTATTTTCTTATTTTAAAATAAAACAATTTCAAAACACTGTTCACCTTTACAATTACTTTTAATTATTAAATTCGGTGAACGTCTACAAAAATGAGTTAACCATGTAACTCTACAAAAATATAACTTGACAAGTAAAAAGTACAAGCTTTATAAAAGATGGAATTGGTCGATTTTCAGACGCGCTGCGGGAATATCCGTACTCGCTCTCGGTCGGAGTTGGACTGGCTGTCTGTGGAGAGATTCGAGAACTAGAGCCTCTGCGCGGATCCCCACTTTTATGGAGAGCCACACATGGATGCCCCGAAGATGTGTGTGCGTGTGTCACTGATGTACGGGCCCACGGTGGAGGGGATGAACTGGTCAGCTCCACGAAAAATATATAGGTATATCCTTATACACTATTTCTTATATTACTACAAATTTCTCTTTTTAACAAGGAATTATTGATTAATTAATAATATTAACTAATCATTAATTTCACATTAGCCCTTTTATAAATTTAACGAGGTAGAATAAAGTATAATTATATTTTGTGTTTTTATCGATAATTAACCAATTATTTATTAGTTGATTATCGATTAGACAATTTGTTATTTTATTAATACCTATTTCTCTTTCAGGTACTCGGGGACTCGCACGCTTTCGGATTTACATCAACATTGGTAAGTATTTTCATTTAATCTATTGTTTATAATAATTGTTTTATGTTTTATTTATTCTTTAGAGGTTCGGACGTTCTACACGGATAAACACCAGGATTTACTTCAACGATATGGATTTGGTAAGTTTGAAATTGTTTATTAATTAATTGTTTATTCTATTTCAGGTATTTCCAATTGTTATTAGGCTTTCATTTTATGTTCATTCGATTCGGCGGTGAATTTTACAGAAGTAGGAACTTTTCCCGTAGTGATTGGACGATTTAAGTGGTTTCGTTAACGAATTGTTAGTTAAGTTAACTATTGTAATATTTGGTTCCATATAGTCGTGCGACGGCTTGAATAAATGGGTTTTTAATTCAGAAACGAATATGATTGTGAAAATGATGTAGTTGATGAAATAAACAGTTAATAAAATATGGATTTTGTAAATGAACTTATTTTAGGACTTGGTCTTTGCGCGGACTGTACCGTCTCGCCAAAACGACGGTTAAGGGTTTCAGGTAACTTTTCCCAACTGACGAATTTCCTGAAGAGAAAGGAATTCTTTCTTTGCAGTTTTATGACCCTTTGGAGTTAAAACAGACTCCATCGCCGGACATGATTTAGCAGTTTTCAGATACTTGATAAAAGTGCGACTCTTGAGATGAAATACGACGACCACGTGTCTGGACGCGTGCCCTTGATTTCTTTGTCTTCCATGTACCAAGAAAATATATGTTCTCAACTTGTAAATTTACTATTTTTTATATAAATATTTAGAAATGTCGATTAAGTATTTATTTATATTTACTTTTATATTTTTAAGCGTATTTGTTCCCCAATATACATAACTGTGTTGTTTAACATGAATAAACTCTTATTTCATAATTTTTGTGAAGTTACATATTTAATTATTTATTAATTATTATTATTATTAACAATAAGTGTGAAAGAAAGTTAATAATGGTGTTCTTTTGAGCTCCAGTGCGTTTTGTGACAATTCGCACTGGTAGAAGTTGATTTGGAGCCGTTTTACCCAATTCCGCGGTTTTTCGCGGTTTTTCGCGGTTATTCGCGATTCGATTTCTCGCCCCCTAATTGATTAAATTGTATGGTCCAAGGATTCAAATGGATGGGCTTTTCAAGCCCAATCGAATGAGCCTATTCGCGAAGCTGTAAGTTAATAATTTATTAGTTAATGAAATTAGAGAATTGTTGTTACGGATTCGAGCAATTATCCACAGATAAAACTCCGTGGGTAAGAGCCCGGCCGAGCACACGGTGGCTCGCCCTCGGTTTCCCCCTCTTCGATTACTTTGTTCGGCCCTTCATCGATCCGGCCGTTCGAAAAATCAGTTCTCTCGAAGACGTTGCATAAGACGGTCATTTATCTACCTTGTAATCCTTCGGTTTCTCTGTAAATTTCTACCGGTTTTTCTCGGGATAAATCCTCGTATTGGTGTCGGAATGTTATCTTGTAATCTGTATTGTACCTGTTAATTTATTAACGGAATAAAAGGACAATCAAGGAACTTCCTCTTTTCGGTTTCAACCGAGACCCGGCTTCGTTCTTTCCCTCACGGGGATCGCGCCCAAAGGACGAAAATACTACCTCGTCGAGAAAAAACGATTCATTTTTTCCCACGCACATCAAGGATATACGCAACAATTGTTTATTTCTATTTATTGTTAGGGTGGTCGGAAGGTACTTGTGTGACTATTCAAATTAAAAGGCTCTCTACGAGGAATCAGAATATGTAAGATAAATTGGTGTAGCTGCAAAATTGTGAGTTAATGAAATTTGATAATGTTTAAATTTTGTTGATTTAAATATGATCAAAATATAGTCGAGTGGGTATTTAAATTGAAAGGTTTTTCATAGGAAACCGGAATATATCAATGAAATTATTGTAACTTGAAAATTATGAGTTAATAATATTTGGGAATTGTTCAAAATTGGTTTATTTAAAAATGGTCCGATCCTAGTCGGATAAGTATTCAAAATAACCGGGATTCGATAAGGATTATGAATATACTAATAATAATGTTGTAGCTTAAAATTTGTGAATTAATGAAATTTAGTCCATCTTGGGACTTTGACGTTTCGTGTCGCGCGCTGGCACTGCACGTGCGGTAGGTCGAGGCGCGCGTACTCACAACAGCTGATCAGCTGTTTGATCGCTGGACATACATATATAGGGTATCCCAAAAGTCATGGATCGTAAATTTTATAACTATTTCGTTTATTGTAATAATTATGCGTATATTTAACGGAATTAATTTTTAAATGAATTCTTTAACGGTTTTTAGCAACAAAATTTGAATATTCGATTGAGATAATTTTACGAATTTTTACTTTTTTTATATTCTCCAGAATTACTCTACAAGTCAGTCACGAGAGGAAGAACCCAGGACGTAACACCTCCCCGGTGAAGTTCGAAGCCGAGAATTATGAACGCTGAGAACCGGCGTCAAGACGACTAAGAAGTACTGGGTCGACGCCCGAAAGTCTTCTTTTTGATGGAGATGGTTTTGGCTGTTGGGTCATTACTTCGTATAAATTTGGTTCCTCTGGTTCTGACTCTGCAGTTTGTTTTTTGAAGTGACGGGTAATAAATAGGTGAGTAATTGAGTTCCATAAAGCTCCTATTAACATGAGGCTCCAGCCATAAAGTGAGTGCAAAGTGTATCCTTGGATGAAGATATCTATTATTGCTTTGATTAGAGAGATGATGGAAGCAATAGCGAAGAATCCAGCGCTGATGATTCCGAACTTTTCGAATCCTTGCCACATCCTTTTGAAGGTATTTTCCGCGATCTTTTCGATGGCCTGATTGTCGAAGAGTTTCTGAATGGATATGGGCCCACCGGCGACGGAATATCCGGCTGTACCGCGAGCTATTGAGTTAAGTAACCCTGCTCTTTCGGCTGGAAAAATAATCCTGTCGCGAAGTTGATCGATTTCTTCCATGGTGTAAATTCCAGATGGAGCGAGATTTCCAATTGGGTTGTAGTTCCAGGTTGGCTGAGATATCGGATGGAGTTCCTGAGGCGCTGTGACGAGGATTCCCTGAGGACTGAAGCGTTACCAATTGTTGTCGATGTTGTATAAGGCTGGGAGGAGCGGATCGCATTGGATCTGCGTCCCAGTTTTCAAAAGAATTTTGGAGATTGGTGATAAAAATCTGGACTCGTTTGGATAATTGACAGGAAGTTCGTTGTAACATTCCTGGGTTCTACGGACACTGCATTCCACAGGTGCACACTTGATTATGTGCGCGACTTCCCCAAGGACAACTGCCATATAGCCATTCGTTTTCATGATGGTCTTCGCGAATTTTTCAGGAAACATGGATGCTGAATTTAACGCATTTTGAATTACTTGACGTTCAAGGTTACACCTCTGCAATATGACGTCACGATATAAGTTTTGTATTTGGTTTCGAATATGTTTTTCTACATAAATAAATTTCTAGTTCATGTACGAGAAGATGTCCAAATTATTTACTGCGATTTGTTTCCTTTCGGCGAATGTTCTTCCCTTTTGGGTCTCGAGGATGTAAAGCTTCGGATGTTCGTTGCGGATGATTGTGAATCCACAGAGATTTTTCGTCGATTTTGTTGCTAAGGCGAAGGTCGTTTCGTGCGTTGTTAATGAGAAAACGTCTGGATTTTGTGCGGATGGGTCGAGATTTTGGTACTTCGTTGCTTGGCCTTCAAACAGAACGTCGTATCGATTGAATTGGCAAGAGTCAGTTGGTTCAGTTTTCCAAAAGGCGGAATTTCCCTCAACATCGAGGCAGGTGCCATCCGAGAGGGCACAATGAGTACCAGATTGCAGCATGATTTTATTGTTGATTAAGTTGACATCTGCTTGATAATTTGTGATAAGGATTTTCACCGATGCTTGAATGACGACTCCGTCCCAACTGCCAAATGCGTCGCCGTACTGAGTGCCTTTGCATTGTCCATTACTCGTGAGTGATCCTCCCAAGGTTACTGATCGACTGGTGGTGCTGTTTTTCCGAACTCCTACGATGACACTCGCAGGACTCAACGTAAGTATGCCCGTTTCCTGGAGATTTCGACATCCACGTTCATCTAGTTCGTGAAGATAATTTTGACGGCCATTGTGTACGATGGAAATGTGAGAACTCATCCCACAGTAATAAATAATTCGGTCGATCTCGACCCGACATTGCACAACTTCTGCGTGCGAAAAATCAGATAATTGGAGTAATTGGATGTAGGTTTCCTTCGATGGCGGAGCTTCATTTGGGGCGACACATTCCCCTACGTTATTTAATGAAATTGTCGTGATGTTGAGATTTGGTCGGGCACAATCGTAGCCCAATAGACACGAGGCCTCCCGGAAAAGAATACCAATGAGGAGAATGCGGAGCATGATTGTTTGAAAACGAGAGGATACCCGAATTATGAATCGAGTGGTAACCGGGTTCCTCTTAATTTGTTCGCGTGAACTATTCGTTCCTTTCCTTTATGTAAAATTTTTAGGTTCCCGCCCGATAATACTTCTATTATTTCACAAGGTTCCGTATATTGATCGCCAAATTTTCCTTTTTGAGGCTCTTTGAGAAGCAAAACTACGTCGCCAACGCCGAAATGTTGAGGATTTATTTTGCGATCGTATTAGAATTTTGATTTTTCTTTTGCAGCGATAAGATTTTCGCGAGCGCGATTTTGAAGAGTGTCAATGCGATCGAATAGCTCTTCTAAATATGCAGCGTAAGTTGGATCCTGTTGTTCTTCGATGTGATGATGTCCTGATAGCAGTCTTGCCAAATGACCGAAAACTAATTCGTGGAGGGTGAACTTGGTACCCTCGTGCTGACTTGTATTGTACGAAAACATGCACATACTTAATAAATCATCCCAATCGGTCTTTTTATCAATAAATTGTTTTACATATTCGGCGAGGACATGATGCGATCTTTCTATTGAACCGTTACTCTGTGGGTGAAAAGCGGTAATTTGATAAAGTTTGATGCGATATTTCTTTGCTACGGCTTTCATTAGACTTGACAGAAAATTGCGACCTTGATCGGTCAGAATAGCTTTCGGAGCACCAACTGAACAAATAAATTTGTCAACAAATGCTTCTGCTATATCGACTGTAGTCGTGCGTGCTAATGGAATTGCAAAGCAGTATTTTGTCAATAAATCTTGAATTGTGAGGATGTACTAGTTCCCTTTTCTAGTTGTAGGTAAAGGACCAACAATGTCCATCGATATTTTCTCAAAAGCACGTCCAGGCGTATCGGTGATGACCATTGGCTGTTTTGTTTTGACGCGGACTAATTTCTTTAATTGACAATTGCGACATTTTGCAATATAATCTTGGATTTGGGGCTTCATATTCTCCCAGAAAAAATTTTCGCGGATTCTTTTATAAGTTTTAGTTAGGCCTTTGTGACCACCGATAGCGGATGCGTGTTTTTCTGTGATAATCTCGAGTCTCTCTAATTCGGATGGAAACCGAATCAATTGGAGACAAATCGTTATTGAGACTTCTAAGTCCCGAATAGTCTGAACAAGTGAATGCTTTATATCGGCCCATGCTATTCCTCCAATCGGGTCTGTTTTCGAGATATTCAAGGATGAAATATTTTCCTCCAATAAAACTTCGCGTAAGAACTGGAATGTCTCGCCAAAGTCATCCAATGACACATTTTCTTTTAAATGAAATACAACGGGGAGTCCAATTATTATATTCCCCTTTTCTCTAACGACTTTTGCACGAAATATTGTGATTTCTTCAAACTTTGGCAATTTATTTAGAGACTCGAGCTCTTTTCCACCTTGATCTAATGGAAGTCCTTGGCGAGTGATAAAAACAACCCTACATCCTTTTTGCATCGACAAATTATCGCGAGTTTTCCAGATGGAAACCGCTCCTTCGATTTGGATGTCGGGAACGTTATTTTGACCTTGATAATGACCTTCTGGGTCTAATAAAAGTTCTGTCTCGTCTTCCGAATCATTCTCGTCGGAAAGACGAATGTTTTCTTTCGCGAGATTGCGAGGTGTTTCGTTGCGATCGAAACCCTCGATAAAGTCGTCGAATTCGAGTGATTGAATGTCATCTTCGAGCATTATATCTGGCTCAACGATGATGCCCTCTGGTGTTTCACCATGAGTGTCGGCATAATCGCGGTTACCTGGATTTTCAAAAGCAGTTCGATCTTGCGGGCATGGTTCTTCTGCGTTTCTGATTCTTTGATTCAATTCGTTTGATTCGACAAATTCGCGACTGTTGGGGGACGAACTTCCCAACGTTGGTTCGTCAATGGGGTTGTTTCGTGGTTGACCTATATTAAGAAATTCATTAGTAAATTTTGGACTTGAGCCACTTCCTTTTTTCTTTACAGGGCGCCCCGGAGTGGACAAACGAGGATCGGGAACGACTTTCGGGGAACAACAAGGACATGAGGTAGGTTTTATTTTTATTTTTCCGAGTGCTCTAGGCGGACTGAAAATCCGTTCGTTCGAGGATGTGTCCGAAAGAGACTCGTCTTCAGACTCGTCATAAGAATCCTCTTTTTCTTTATCTTGTGTATCAATTTTTCTTTTTTTCCCAGGAGTATGGGTGAGGACCAGGATATTTTTCGTCTCTGGTGGGTTTCGGGATAAGGCATCCGCGTTGCAGTTTACTCTGCCAGGTTTGTATCAAGAGACTCGGCAGAGTCTCGGGACAAGTACATTTGACAGCGTCGTTTGCTTGCCCGGGACTCACCCGAGTCTATTATCTCTGAATAAAGCGATTTCGACGGTGGGGGTAGACTCTTTCTTGAATTACGAAGCCCAGGGGTAATCTCATGATCTGAAATTTGAACTAGAGACTAATTAAGTTATCCGCCTTCGATCGAGCCATAAATCAACCCGATTGATGCCGTAATTGCTGAAAAAAAACTTTGCACAGGCAAAATTATGCGATGATCGAAGTATGCGTGCGTGTATGTATACGGCACAGAGAAAGGCCTCGTGGCGCTGGCGTGTTTCCAATTGGTCGCGACTGTCGACATATTCCTGCGTTCCCATTGGACGAAAAGTTTTGGTTACGAGCGTCAGCAGTGACACGATGTTTTCAGCTACGTCTTTCGTGTGTATGTGTGTACTAGTGCATTCCGCGGACAGTTATGTATAAGGTTCAAGAATCGAAAAAAAAAAAAAATTAACCGATATTTATTCGAAATCTGTGTTAATTAATAAAGTGCCCCCGTTAATTGCTTAATTAATAAACAATTCGTTCGGGTGTGTCTATATACAAACAAAAAAAACAGTGCAGCGAGCGGGCGAAAAACGTCAGCTGATCGCGGTTTTTTCTTCGACGAGAGGTATTCCGCGGATAATAAGGTGGTTCAAAAATCGGAAATGTACAAACAAAAAAAAACAGTGCAGACGAGCGGGCGAAAAACGTCAGCCCGTCAGCTGATCGCGGTTATTTTCTGTTCGACGAAAAGTTTTTCATTATATCGTGAAACACCGATTCCGCGGATAATAAGGTTCGAAAATCGGAAAAAAAGCAACAAACGGAGCAACCACAACTTTCAAAAAATTCAGGTATGTTAACATGATCGATCTTGCGTCTCATGTTTATTCATTTAGCAATAATTCAATCTAAGAATTGGAAGAATTTGGTTGTTTGTTACTTCGAGAAAACATGACCTCACTTTCCCACGCGAACACTTCGGAATCCCGACATGATAATCTTAAACCACTTTGAAACTTTTTCATGAATATTTGCGAGCATTTTGAGTCGAAATTCTTGCAAATCGAACCAACAGTCCCAAGCAAACCGAGTGTCAATGAAAAGTTATATTGTTTTACAGTATAGTTCTGGCAAAGGAACTTTTTTGTCATTCAACTCGACCGATTGAGCGCATGCATAAACAATGATCTAAAAATGCTTGTTCAATTTCAGAGGAAGTCACCGATAACGAATCCGAAGAGTCATCGCAGAGGAACCAGAAACTTGTTCTCGTCGCGCAAGTACCGAAGCCTGCGGAATGATTCTGTTGTCGACACGCACATGAAAGTGATCCGTATCAAGTTTTGGTTTCGATCGAGGAACTGCACGCCCGAGCACTGCATGCGACCCGACGGCCTACATAATTCACGAGTGAACTTCACGTGTTGAGCAAAATAAAAAGCGACTCCGATCAACATCTTGACGTTACCAGAAACGTTTCCGACTTCAGATCACCGGAAGTGTTGGATCGACTAAAAGTATTGATAGCACGCACAGTGCCCACGGTGCACCAGACATTGATGACCGATGCAGTCTACGCTTGGATAGCAGCAACGTCTTATACAGCATGCCATCTATGAACACGAAGAATTCCAAAAAATCTTCTGTATGCGGGGAAAAAGTAAGTATTGACAATATTCCAAACTGTCGATTGACATTTTTGTCGGTGACGAAATGTGCGGATGGAAAAATGCTCAATTTATTCTGTAATTGATGTGAAGTGTTCGACTGTACGAACCATTTTCCAACATTCCGTACAGTCTCGACGATTTGAAATAACATGAATTTGAAATAAGATTAATTAAATGTCTTTGGTTTCTTGCAGTTCTAAGAAGCGAATCCACTCCAAGAACCGACCGACGAGTGATGGAAAACAACTGGATCGGTGCGCTGACCGATTTGTCTTTGCCAATTCTGGCGTGAAGTATACAGGAGTCGTGGAAGCTGGCTTTGTAGAGACACTGGTGAGGAATATAGTCAAAGAATTCAGCAAAAGTTTATTTCAATGAAAAAAATGGAAAATTCTTTTTCAGGGACGGTGACAATTACGCTGCATTCGGAGACTGTCAAACGACGTTTCAAACGTTGTCAAACTTCACGTTCTCGATCCTGAGCACGTGAAGACTCACTTCAGGTGAGATTGATTAATTACGACGAAATTTTAACCTGCCAAACTCTAATCGTACAATAAATTGTACGAAAAATGAATAAATCGTTAATTATCCACAGATTATCGTGATGTTTGCTTCATCTGCATCGTTCGGACGAGGCAGAAAAAGTGGTCAATGACTTTCGGACCAAATTTCCTGACTACGCCTCGAATGCGGCACTACGTGCTCTCACCAAAGACAATGTGGCTGCGATCAAAGCCAGTGAGTAAAGATGATTTCGAGAATCGTCCCAAATATTTATTTTTCACAATAAATCATTTTATCGTCTCCAGAAAGCGAGGATCGGTTTACCCCTACGGAGAGCCGGTGTCGATGTACGAAATTACCTGGAGAAGTCGAACGATCGACTACAAATACAGATATTGCGGTCGCAGCAATATAACGACCGACATAAAAGAAGCAAATTTCTTTGGGAGGTGAGTTTCTTCGAAAGAAACGACATTGAAGTTTGCATCGTTTGGAATCGCCTCAATATTGCTTTGACATTCAATTTTCCATTAGCAAAAATTGTCGTAGACGAAGAATTCAGTTTTATTTTCGGTTTAAAAAAAATATAATAAATTAATTAATTCCATTGCATTCCAACGATGCAAACATTCACAATTTTTTGTTATTTTTGGAATCGCCTGAATATTTCTTTGACATGAAGTTTCCTATTTGCAAAAATTGTCCTAGACCGAGAGTGTAGTTTTATTTTTGGCTCTGCTTTTAAAAAAATATAATTAATTAATTAATTCATTTGCATTCCGCAAACTTCAACATCGTTAACTCTACCGAGCTCTCCATATGTACGATTAATTTTGATCTCGTGCCACATGATTCCAGCGATGGACAATACATCCTACCGGGTTCGGATGACGGAAAGATTTTCATTCGGAATCGTTACTCTACGAATGTCGTGAAAGTAAAGGAGGGTGATTCGCGGATCGTGAATTGCGTGCAGCCTCATCCGTCGGCGTGTATTTTGGCATCGAGTGGTTTTTCCGGTGATAAGACTCTGGAGTCCATTGCCCGAGGTGAGTTTCCCAAAATTTCTACATTTTCCGGCCACTGATTGATTAACTACAAAATAAAATAAAATAAACACCTAAATCCAGGTCGTGAAACCTAACGAGCGAACGCACGCGGATCTGGACGGAATCGCCCGTATTAATCAGATACGAATGTACAGTGACTACATCGCCTTAATCATGATGAACATAGTAAACAGCGAAATGGACAGCGCGGGTCTGAACGAGCCAGAGAGCGAATCCGACGGGGATCAGAACCAACCAACTCTATTTCTATCGTACGTGTGCACCGAGTTAAATATTTGAAAACGAGATACTTGATTGTTGCGGGTTTTTACTGGGCCAGAGTGAAAACTAACGCGGACAGATGTGAAGAAATTATTCGCCAATCTCTTCGGCGGTAGAACTCCTTCGCCCGCTTCTCGGACTCGATTTATTCATTTATTTATTTATATCCAGTATGTATATCACACATGTATGCTCACCGGTTCATTTCTCGACTCAACAAAAAGCCATCGTTATCGAAATGAATTTCTTCAAATCGTTTCCTTTTTTTCCCTCAAAATTTGTTCGTTTGATTGATATTTTTGTACGTAAGTCATTTGTGCTTAAACATAATCGAAACAAATTAACTGCACTCTACATTCAAAAGTTAACTCGTTCCGTGTCATCACAAATGACATACACCCGGCGTCGTGGAATGAACATTTTCCAAGGGCAACAACGTCAGTCTACCATCGTCAACGAAACCACCGCGCAATTTTATTTCTCTGTACATCCTCGTCAACCCGTAAGCTCTACGCGAACGAATATGTTTGAAAATCGGATTCCTACTGATAGATTTAAATATTAGTACCTGAAAACGCCTAGTTCCGATGTATAATGGAGAGAGCTTTCAAAATCTAGATTCGTGAAGATGAATTCGTATCTACAGCCTCGATACGACGTCAGGATGTGTAAAACCTGAGTGCTGCCCCCATAAATCTGCGAAAACCATTTTGTTCTCACAAGAAAGTAATCAATTTTTTATTTCCATTAAGGAATTTGTTTCAATTTTATTTTGTATGAAAAATAAAACGAAAACTTTGTTGAAACACCATATGGACGTTTTTCGTCGACACATTCACCACAGTAGCGTATCCTATGCTCAAATTAATTCGTGGCAAAGTCAACGAGTGCCAAACTATGCGAAGATTCGAAATAATCAGACGACCACGATCGCTGGCATTCCCTTTGGTGTCCTCGACCATCTCGAGCTTGTTAATCAGCAGCTCACCTGGACGTATTTGCAATTTGCAAGTTTCTGTCTCACAAAAAAAACCCTTTGGTGTACGACCAATCTACGAAATAATAATTAAAAAAAAGGGTGTAACAATAATTACGCGACTGCAACGTCGAATCGAACTTCGTTATCGTGCCACATTCGAACGTTGCTCGATCCACCACTAGCGTGAAACTCGCGTGGCTTCCAGAACCCACGGACTCCGAATTGCCGATCGATATCTTCGTATTCATCGTTGCTTACGAAAGCAACAACAAATGACATTTTCCTCATATTCCCACGTTTTCATACAAAAATCGTAAAAAACATTGATACGCCCGGCTTCGTTCGGTCCAACAATGTTTATTTAATCAAAAATATCAAAAAATTCCATTATCACGTCTAATTTGTTCAAGGCAGCAAAGAAGAATATAAAAAATATATTTAATCGAAGATTATTGATCCGTCGCCATGAATAATCGATTTTTTCGTCATAGTTCATTTTCGACCAGTCTCGATTGAATAGAAAATCACGTAGGAACGATGTGTTCGGGTCCGACGCTGATCGCCGTTTGATGACCAACGCGAGCGACTTGAGCGGCAAGTTTTTCAACGTCCGGGGCATTTTCGTACTCGGCGTGAACGCTCACGACGTCTTCGGTACTGGAGAGTCTGAAAAAGCAGCGGGAAAACGTCGACGTTACGAAAAAGAAAGAAAAAAGTCGGGTTCGTTAAAATTTTCAATAAAATAAAATAAATTTTCGTACCGAACGAAGGATCGTCTTTTGGGATACAGCGCAACCAGCTCTTCGATTTTCTCCTGTAAACCTTGACAAGGAGTGACGCAACTTCTTTCCGCATCCGTAGTCGTGATGAGATTTCTATCAGCGACCCGAACTTTCAATTTTCGGTTCGCAAAATCCGTGTAGCATTTTTACCAGCTAACGAGATCCCAGCCTTTGGCGTACAAAATCGTTTCCACGAGGAGCATGTCGCTCAGAGCATTACCGATACTCTGATTAATCACCTCAACGAGATTGGCCAGCCTCGACGCAGCATCCGGTTGCTCCTGCGATCTCTTCGAATCGTTAGAAGCCGCTCGAATTCTCTCGACAACTTGGTCCTTGAATATTGTGATATTCCCGTGTCCCGTGACCATATGCCTCAAAGTAACCCCGATCTCGAACTGCATTGCGCGATGATGCAAATGCTTCACTCGCATCGATACGCAAGCGACTGGAACTTTCTGAAAAAAAAAAAATCAATTTCGAGAGTTTTTCATGGGAAACCGGAAATAAATGAAGCACTTAGGAAATTCGTCCACCAGGACATTCGTTATATAATCCGCTGATGCCCCGTTCGCGTGGGCGGTTTGAATGAGACTCAGTTGGATCCTGAGCGCGCTAGATTCGATCAATTCCTTCAAGTATTCGGCGACGAGTGTGGCGATTCGTTCCCCATCGAGCAGATCTCGAGCAGAATTTCTTATCAGTACGTTCATAGGTGGGGCTTGGTGAACCTCGACATAGTCCGCTCCGCACTATTGGAAAAACAACATTCAATACGATTGGAAAACATTGAGAAAGTAAACAAAACAAAATAAAACAAAAAAAGTAAACAACAAAACAAAAAAATCAGAAACCGAAATTTCTCAATTTTTTTTACATTGTGATTGAGGGCGCCGCTGGCTGCGTTGGAAATTTCAATCTCTTCAGATCGTTGATCAAGCGTTCTTGGAATTTTTCCGCCGCAATCGCCCTGACTCCGTTCGCAGCATCCAGGACAACATATCTTGTGTAATTTCCATGAATCTCACCCAAAGAACACGCGCGCTTGAAAACTTCCCTGAGTTTCTCATAATATCGTTCGATTTCCACAGACTTTGATCCGCTCTTCTCGTTAACAGAAACGATGAGATAGTGAAACTGCGAAGTTGTCATTGCTGCAAAATCCATGGGGAACCCACCTGCGCAATTAACTCCTTGAGTCAACACGGCGGACAGCGATTCACTGCTCTGCCTCATATATCACCCTACGATAACGCGTACCTGTGCTCCCTCCTCGATTCCGTGATCCTCTGCTATTCATCTGAAGGTTTGCACCAGCTCAGAGTCCAAGACGATCGCTATTTCCGCTGCAACTTTTTCCCAGCAAGCTTGGAGCATTTCGCCTGCCGGTCAACCAATTTTATCCCATTGTCCGGCTTTTAGGTGTGACTCGCCATTATCATCGCTCCAATTACAGCTGCGAATTCGAGTGACTTTTTTTCTAGCGCAAAGACTCGAAAGGCAAGAGAAATTTGGGACGGACTGTTCTGAATGGGATTGAAAAAAATATTTTGCATTCGACTCACCATTTTTGACTCTCGACCTGAGCGTCACAAAAATTCCTAACCTCTAAACATGACATGATCCGGCAAATTCGATCTGCAACGAACAATCGACACATGAGAGAATTCTCAAAAAATTGACACCCGCCGAAAACAAGCAACAACAATAAAAAAAAACGTTTTTCACTCACTTTTGTCCGGAAACCAGCTGTGCCGTATTTAATCGTAACATTGCACGTGCACAGGTGCTCGTTCCGAGCATAATAACATCTATTTTCGCGTAATCCATATTGTCCCGGTAATTCCATGTGTTTTCTGACTTTGACGTTTGTCGTTCGAGACCATCGTGAATGAAAATTCTCGCTCGAGATAATCTCCTTTACCCCGTGTCCAAGCACTGTTTTTTATTTTCTCGATCCACTCGAGTGGCCGCGACGATTATGTACAATCAAAATTCCACAGAAGCCGCCATCGGCCTGTAAAATCTGATCCGCTGCAAGGCCATTTTGAATCCGGCGCTTCTCATAACCAATGTTTAGGCAAATTGACAAAAAAAACTACATGGCAATCAGAAAATGGCAAAAAAAGATCGAAATATTCAAGTTTATCTTTTCGTTGCTCCAAAGTTGTTATCGACTGCAAATTCCATCGATTAATTGTCGAAAATCCATACGTAACGTTTGTCGGTAACAAAACGAGAGAAAATAAACGCAGCTTAATGTTGGTAAAAAGTGTTTTATTAACAATAATGTGTCTTGAAATTTCTGAGAAAATTCATCCACGCAAATGAAAAAAAAAAGGAATATAAATATTCTTTTTACAGTTTATTAAGGAATAATAATAGTCCAGGAACCGGGTTCGAAAAAGGGCCTTTTCATGACACCGGGCCAGAACGATTCTAACCGATGGATTCGTGTAGGGCTGATGTCCCTGATGAAGGCCTACCACTTTCCAACCACAGATTTTGGGGGGCTTTTTTTTGGCACGCGGTCAAAGTTGACAAAATCATGTTTTTGAGAGATAGCGTCAAAACTATTGATCGGAGAAAAAAAAAGTTCAGTAACTATTTGTAGATATTAGAAAAACAAACAGTTTGGCGGGTGGCAAATTAAAATCGGTTCATTAGATCGCCCGCAAACAATTAAAAACCAGCTAAAATGGCCATTTTTATTATAACCCATTGTTAATAAAAAAATGCGTGTAGAGCTTTAAAAATCTCAGAATATATGCCCCTCGGTACACTTAACAAGTGTGCAAAATTTGGGCCCGATCGGATGAATAGTTTTTGAGAAAGGCTATTTGTTATTAAAAAACCGACTGTTTTTGCGAGGAATTTGCAGGCCGGGAGAGTGTCGCAGTGCAATAAAACAAAAACGAAATTAATCCGAAAGAGTCGAACTGTCATGTACACTTTGGGGCAAATCGATTTTTTATTGTTGAAGGGGTGAAAAACGGCTCTAAAAATAGGGTACGATTTTTACTCATAAACAAATGGAATTCCTTCGCGAGTTTTCAAGTTACAGAGTCGCGACTGACATCATTCGAAAGCGGTTATTTTTCTACGAATTTAGAAGAAAAAAAAATTGCAAAAAGTTAATTAGGTGAAGATAAAAAAATTTGTTTTTTAATAATTATTGCTGCGACTCATTCTAACGTAGAGCGCTAAAAATTGGACAGCGTACAGAGTAAGACTTATGCTAACTAGAGAAAAATCGGCGGAAAAATCCCATATAAATTTATTGTTCATTTCAGCGGTTTAACGAGACGCCAAATGTGACGTCGTGTTTGGCGGCAGAGTGGGGGTAGTCGTCTCCAGCTCGCACGCGCTCGCGTGAAAAGTGAACTCGCGCGTTCAAATTCCACCAACATGGAATATCTCCGGCGCAAATTAACTTATCAAGTTGTTTTTTTTTTTTATTCGGGCTAACTTTTTCCGCTGATCATAATTTTGTCATTGATAATTCGGAAAAATTGAAAATTCACCTCCAAATTTATTGATAATTTTTTATTAATTTTTTTAACACTAGTTTTTACTCAACTTTTGGGTGAAATCGGATTCGAATATCATCGCTGTGATGTTCTTCAACTACTGTACGGAGTAAAAAATAATTCAATGAAAAATGTTTTGTTAGCGGAGCACGTGTCATTCCGTTTTCAAAAAAATGAACAATTGAGGCCATTACGACGTCGAAAAACACCACATCTTCTCAAATTTGAAAAATCTTTGTCTTTCGTAGACGTAATGGCCTCAATTGTTCATTTTTTTGAAAACGGAATGACACGTGCTCCACTAACAGAATATTTTTCATTGAATTATTTTTTACTCCGTACAGTAGTTGAAGAACATCACAGCAATGATATTTGAATCCGATTTCACCCAAAAGTTGAGTGAAAAATAGTGTAAAAAAATTAATAAAAAATTATCAATAAATTTGGAGGTGAATTTTCAATTTTTCATAATTATCAATGACAAAATCATGATCAGCGGAAAAAGTTAGCCCAAATAAAAAAAAAACAACTCGATAAGTTAATTCGCGCCGGAGATATTCCATGTTGGTGGAATTTGAACGCGCGAATTCACTTTTCACGCGAGCGCGCGTGAGTCGGAGACGACTACCCCCACTCTGCCGCCAAACGCGACGTCACGTTTGGCCTCTCGTTAAACCGCTGAAATGAACAATAAATTTATATGGGATTTTTCCGCCGATTTTTCTCTAGTTAGCATAAGTCTTACTCTGTACGCTGTCCAATTTTTAGCGCTCTACGTTAGAATGAGTCGCAGCAATAATTATTAAAAAACAAATTTTTTTATCTTCACCTAATTAACTTTTTGCAATTTTTTTTTCTTCTAAATTCGTAGAAAAATAACCGCTTTCGAATGATGTCAGTCGCGACTCTGTAACTTAAAAACTCGCGAAGGAATTCCATTTGTTTATGAGTAAAAATCGTACCCTATTTTTAGATCCGTTTTTCACCCCTTTAACAATAAAAAATCGATTTGCCCCAAAGTGTACATGACAGTTCGACTCTTTCGGATTAATTTCGTTTTTGTTTTATTACACTGCGACACTCTCCCGGCCTGCAAATTCCTCGCAAAAACAGTCGGTTTTTTAATAACAAATGGCTTTTCTCAAAAACTATTCATCCGATCGGGCCCAAATTTTGCACACTTGTTAAGTGTACCGAGGGGCATATATTCTGAGATTTTTAAAGCTCTACACGCATTTTTTTATTAACAATGGGTTATAATAAAAATGGCCATTTTCGCTGGTTTTTAATTGTTTGCGGGCGATCTAATGAACCGATTTAAATTTGCCACCCGCCAAACTGTTTGTTTTTCTAATATCTACAAATAGTTACGGAACTTTTTTTTTCTCCGATCAATAGTTTCGACGCTATCTCTCAAAAACATGATTTTGCCAACTTTGATCGCGTGCCAAAAAAAAGCCCCCCAAAATCTGTGGTTGGAAAGTAGTAGGCCTTCATCAGGGACATCAGCCCTACACGAATCCGTCGGTTAGAATCGTTCTGGCCAAGTGTCACGTAAAAATACCCGGTTCCTGGACTATAAGCTCAAGTAAAGGAAATAACAAAAAAAAGGTCTGTGTCGAAATTTGTGCAAAATGCGACAATACACGTGCAATATTCAGTTTGATTGAAAATTTTGTGGGTCTGCTATGGGATCCCTGATACGGGAATGACTCGTGACACACTGCCGGCAGTGTACATAGAAAAATCAAGAGACTCGGCAGAGTTAAAGATTGTCTATAAGAAAAATGCTCGTTCGCCTGAAAGGCCGTTTTTTTCACTGAATTTTTAAATTTCACTGAATTCTTTAAAAAAAAAAAAAAAATTCTCTGGCAACTATTATCGCTCGATTGATTATTTCGTAACTTCGTGGATTCCGTGAGCGAGGTATTCGACATTTTTCGAGGTGACTTTCGCCATTCGACATTTTTCGAGGTGACTCCCGCCATTCGACACATTCGAGGTCAGCTTTTCAACCTAAAAAACGTAAAATTTTCGAATTTCGGCCTAGTTTCATCAAAATCTATTTTTTTCTCTTTCCCCTCGTTGCAATTACCTCCGGTCCTTTGAGGCCAGTGAATCAAAACATTGTAATCTGATCCGTGATGAGACTCCAGTCGCGAGAGCTTCCGTTCTTTTTAAGATTATCGCGAAGTTTAGTTCCCACGGAAATAATGCGATCGGTCATGTCTTTAACGTCCCTCAGCGATTCTTGCTTGAGCTGATTGATCGGCGGATTGCAGTACATTGGTCGTACAAGGATCTTTATTTGCGAAAGAGCTGGAGCAGCGTCGTCGCACTATTTGTAAGAAGAGGAAACGCACCGACTCGTTCGCCTAAAATTTGCGGAAGAGGTTCATTTTGCTGAAATGCTCATTCGTGGGTCCTAATTATTTTTAATCAATTAAAATTACCGTTAAGTCCCATGTTCATTGCGTACGACTGAGTTAGGGCGATTTTGTGGCCTTCCTTGACGAACAATTTCACGGCTAGCGCGTCTTTTGTCACGTCGCCTGACAAATTTGCGAAAAATATGAATATTTTTCAAATTTGCATAATTATAAATAATAATTAACAAGGCACATTATTTATGGAATAAAACAGGGCAATTTTACCGGAAGCAAATCCTTGATCGAAGAATGGGTACTGTACACCCATAGAAAAGGTTTGGGTGAAGAGAAAAAATGTTCAGGAGTCAAGCTCGAGGAATTTCCATCAACGACCGGAAATCAAAATTGTAAGACCGAGGACAACGAAGTCGAGAGTCTGATCGAAAGATTGGAGCAAGTGGCTTGCTGCTGAATTCGACAAATCCAAAAAACTTTCAACGCAATTGACCACGGCACGAAATCATCACCCTGCAAAAATATCGACGATGAAATTCTCTATTGGCAATACAGATGTTCGTTTTTATTTTAAACGACGTCAATTTTACAGCAAAAACAATTTCATAAATTTTAACCAGATTTTGGAATAATCATAAAAACTGAGAAAAAAACACTTGTCAATATTTTGCCGCTGAATATTTTATAAAAAATTAATTCATTTCGACGCAGTCTCACAAAAACTCACAAAAACTGTTTCCACTCTCTTCGGTAATCCTTCCGAGGGGTTTGGGTTGGCTCCACCAGAGCTCGATCCTGCCACCGGTTGTCTGGGCACGCCAAAAAAATCCTTGCGTTTCGAGTGTAGCTGCAGCAGGTGTGGCTGATCAGCCTGCGGAAGAGCCTCGCTCATGACTGCGTCGAAGCGATCGAGGGGTGAAAAGGCAGGAACGGATGTTTCTTTCCTGCTTTTTCCGGTTGAGCTTGTGCCTCTGGGTGTCCTGCGGAGTGGAATCTGTTTCCTTGTTATTAGCGGCTGGCAAATTATCCTGGTTGCCTTCTTCGTTGTCGTTTTCGTCCTGTATCATTGATTTTATTAATATTAATAACAATAAATAAAAATTGCCTCTATTCAATGGATGAACAAAATCTGAAATAAAAAATAATAGTTGCAAAAGGAAATTAGAATTAGAAACTGTACCTCATCGTTAAGTTGTCAAGGGCTCGGACTCTCATGTATGCACCGAGACGTCAAGAACTCATAAACTGTTGCGATGATCACCGTTGTCGGCCCTTATCAACGACAGACACTAGAACAGGAACTCAAGCTTTGTGGCGGTTCGCCTACGCCCGTAGAATCTTCGGTGAGTCATGTCGAAGTTTGAGTCGTGAAGATGTTCGATGCCGCAGCAATTCCACTGCGTTCATTACGACGGATGTTGTTCTGAAGCTGCAAGTGTCGTTGCAGCAAGTTACGAAAAGAGGGGACAGAATGGGATTCTTGTCAGGCAAAAGAATCCTCGCAGAGCAATCTTTGCTGTCGCATCCAAAGCGTTGAATCGTGTCCACTGAAATAACAGCGGCGTGGAAGGCACGAACGGAAACTGCGAGCATCAGAGTAGTTTGGCCCTGAGCGCCTCTGCCACGAAAGAAGCAAAAAAACGTCAATGAGAAAACAACGCTCTAAAGATGAATGAACCGATCAAGTCCGGGGGACCATCCTGAATATTTACCTCGCAATGAGCAGCTCCTTCAAGTGTAGAGCAGCAGCGGCGTTTTCACACATGTATTCCAGCACGAACAGCGCGTTGTTCCTGCGTTCGAAGAGTTGGATGACGAGCTGGTGCCTGAAAAGATCAGAATTATAAATGAGACTCTGTAGCAATTTGAATCAGCATTCAAGTTTTTCGGATGGGATAAATCTGCTTACCGGATTAAGTCATCATTATCAGCGAGCATTTGTGCTCGCTGCGACAGCATTTTGATCCCCGTTGTAACGAGATTATCAAACGTAACCTCTACACAATCACTCGCTACAGCTGATGACAGGTACACTGACTTGACACTTGACTAACAGACTAGTACCAGTTTTTGGTTACGAGCGTCGCGATGTTTTTGGTTAGGTTCCTCTCTATACACCCCGAACTGGCGGAAAATTTGATTCCGACGTGGGTATTTATGAAGTGTGGGATGTGCGAACCGAGCGATAGTTATGTGAAAGAAATATGAGTTTTCATTTATATCGAACGTGCGGATACCAGAGGATACAAAGAAAGCTGTAAATTGTTATTAATTAAGAACGAAAGGAATGGGGAATTATGCAATAAGAATCATACGCCTTTAGTTTTACTACTCTATATTATAATAATTATTATTATTTCTCTTTATAATATTAAAAAAACTTCATTTTGTTGCCTTCAAATAATAATAATAATTACTTTGTTTCCTTATAATATTAAATTTTTTTTGTTATAGTATTGAACTTGATAAAAATCTTGGGAGGTTGCCCCTTCATGCAGCCCCGTAAACAAAAAAAACAGTATTCTTTTTTGAGTTAATTAATTAAATGAAATTAAATGAAAAAAGTGTATGTGTAATATTTATTCACCTCGTCCGCCGTTATGGCCACCACGGTTACCGCGACCACGCCAGCTCTTGCCACGACGGGCGACCTTCCACCCCATGATGTCGGCTGTCCTTTCTTGGAGGCGTGCGAGGATCTCTATTTTCTTCCTTTCCTGGACTCGCCAACCAGCTCTCGTTCCCCTATCTGTAACAAATTAAATTAAATCATTATATCATTATTAGTTTTGGCGTTTTGGAAATAGTATGAAAAATCAAGCACCGAGTGACTCAATGCTAACTATCTGCGTAGGTTGAACTGTGCACTCCGTAGGTTGTACTGCGAAGAGTTCGCATTGAGTTGCACAGTGTTCGACTTATTTCCACTATTATTGCAAATTGAAAAGTTTTCTATTAATTAATTCGTGTTTTCTTTACTTACGGTTCCTCCTTCGCTCTGCAGCCTCCGGTGGCTGCTGTTGCTGATTTTCCTCCATCATGGCTGGCAGCTGTTCGCCAGGGTGGTCACCATCCTCTTGTCGTGGAGGCGGAGGCTGAGGCGGATTGACGGCCTCTGGGCCATCAGCAGCCATCCGTTCCCATCGAGCACCCTCGACGTCTGCAGGTCCCGCCGGCCGATTGTTGTTTGCCATTTTTTTTCTTGTTTCTGAAACATAAATTAAAATTTATATTGAAAATGCATGCAACAATCAAAAAGAAAATATACTAAATAAACGCACTTTAAAATAATAACGACAGAATCATGCCACAAAAAGGAAAAACGAAGAGAGGAACAATATAAACTCACGTGTTGCTTTTTGAGTCGTAGCTCGATCGAATGATTTTTGCGCGGTTTCTTCATATTCTTCGGAATGGGCCGTGCGCTGCAGATGGCTCCACTATCGCCAAAGTACGCGCACTCGCGTCTGAATGTGGAATTATTATACCAAGTATAGACAATGAGCGGATAGACCATTTTTTAAAGGCAGCCATCTACTGGAAAATACTGCAAGCAGAATATGAATCCAAAGATAGTTCGTTTATTTTTCCTTGTTATTAAGATTCAAAACGATTCAACTTGATATTAAATAATTTTGAATTGAATTAACAAGGTTTTGAATAATGTTTCTGGTTAATTTAGTTCGAAATTATTAGATTAAATACATAAGAATAATTTAAAAATAATGATAAATTTGAATAATAATATGTGATTTGAAATACATAAAAATCTCTCGTCATTTTCAATAATGTTTCTTGATAATTTAATAATTTTATAATACTCCTTGTTATTATTGGTTAAATCATTCTTGTTACTGATAATTAAAAAATACACAATTCTTGAATTCAATTTTCTTTTCATTCAAACCAAATAATTTTAATATTATCAATGCATATATTGAATATATAAGTACTATTTAGATTATTATAATATTTCGTATTAATTATATATGCACATTGGAAGTCATAATCAGATAACAGTGGAAATGGAAAGATATGTATCTCTTCGTGCGACGACATTTTGGATGGAAATTAGTTTTCCCCACATCTTGCTGGACCCGCGCAAGATGGCCCTGCTCATTGTAAGCTCCTCTGTTGTCGCCAGATGGCAGCAGTAACAAGTGGTAGCGAAAAATAAGAAGCTTCATCTTTTATCTCCATTTTTTCCTCTAAAGGTTGAATTATTAGAAACAGATTATAATTTTTTGCATGTGGTATACACCTTTATTTAGATAAAACTTTTCTTCTGTTGCCGCCATCTCTCGTCAGTTCCTTTAACGCAGTTTTGTGGACCACTTTTTTGGATTATATGTTGGTCACAATGACGCGCCATTTTTCGCTGTGCCGGCAGAAAGTTTGAATGTTTAATAAACGTATATCTGGAAGTACGAAGTGCGAGATGTGTAAAATTTGGGAAGGAAAAGCATATTAAATGTATACATTCATGCTGCTATTATTCATCGATCATGACATGCCGGCCTCAAATCTCTTATTATAATCGGTTGATTTATTGTCTTTTTCATAATCAAAAGTTGTACGGTCGCCATCTATCGCAAAAACGAGAACTAACATTTAAATGTTCCTCATTCTCAGAAGACATTTTCCATCATTTGTGAAATTCGATTATTATAAAAAATTGTCTTCTTCATCGTGTTAATCTACATTATCGGGATACATTCATATAAATTTCATTACAAATTGTTGCTATATATACTACAATAATAATCGGAAATTTCGTGCTTTCTCGTTGATATTAAAAAAAAAAATAAAATGGATCCGTTCACCTATCGGCAAGAAGCCGAACTGATACGTTCACCTATCGGGAAAAATCCGAACTGATACGATTCAAGAATATTAATTATGGCGCCTTTTCCTTCTCCATGAAATATTTTTAAACTTTGCTTTGATAACACTCTTTAACATTCTTGTTATCGAACAAAATTGCAAATAACATAATACTTTTCGCATGCGAGAATCTAAAAAAAATGGGTACGACCAAGTGACACACATTGAGTGATTAAGTGATAAAATGTGAATATAACTCGATAATCGTCTTGTCTTCGTCTTGGTCGTCGCGGCAATACGTCAAATAGAATCATTCGCAATTCGTAAGTAATATTAACTCATGGTTTCCAAATAATTTTTTCCAAGTAAGAAAATATATATTCGAATGGTCCAGGTCTTTCAGCGTGCATTTTCAAATTTTTTCCCTCGCCGTTGAATCTGTCATCACTTCAAACCAGAATAGTAATATTCTATGCGTATAAATAAAAAAATCGAATTTGAAGGAAATTGTATTTTCTACGACTGTTGTCTGTAAAACCGAAGCGATCAGCCGAAACAGATTAGCACTTTCGCTTTCATTCACTTTGAAAATGAAGTGCCTATCTCCGCTGAATATTGTTCACTCCATCTAATTGAAAACCAAAGATCAAAGAGCATATATAAAATCTGTCAGTCGAGATGAGAACATTTTGTTCCTCTGCACTTCAAAGTACGCAGAGTGTACATTTGTTCCTCTGCGCTTCAAAGTACGAAGAGTGTACTTTTGTTCCGCTGCGCTTCAAAGTACGCAGAGTGTACTTTTGTTCCTCTGCGCTTCAAAGTACGCAGAGTGTACTTTTGTTCCTCTGCGCTTCAAAGTACGCAGAGTGTACTCTCAAGTCTCATCTTAACATAAGATTGACTCGTACAAAATCTCTCCATTGGGTTACAGAGATTCTATTCTTCGTTGCAACTTCATGAAAAAACTTTGATTTTTCCAAGCTGACGGTCATAAGTTGAAAATTGCCCTCGCGCGAGAAAGGGAGAAGATGGCACGTGTTTGCTCTTCGTTTGAACTTATCAAACTGTGTGACTGGCAAAAAATCATAATTTGTGCCATTTATACTCGGAGAGGAGCGATTTTCGTTTGAAAATTGATGAAAAATCGTCATTTTCAAGCAAAAATCATAGTAATGGGCAAAAATTCATATCTCGGTGAAAAATTGGGATAGACCCATGACTCTCGGCTTAAACTGTGCTTCACAGAGTCTATTTGTAGGGAAAAAATCAGCAATTTATTCTCAAGGAGCCAAGAAGAAAAATTCTTCGCTACAAATTGATGTTGAAAGTTTTATTTTTTCCAGCATGTGGTCAAAAAGTGAAAATTGTATTCTAGCGATAAATTGAGACGTTAGTACGTGTTTGCTCTTCGTTTCAGCTTATCAAACTGTGCGGCTGGAAAAAAAATCATATTGTTTGGCATTTTTACTCGGAGAGGAGCGATTTTCGTTTGAAAATTGATGAAAAATCCTCATTTTCAAGCAAAAATCATGATAATGGGCAAAAATTGTTATCTCGGTGAAAAATTGGGATAGAGACATGATTCTGGGCTTAAAATGAGCTTCACAGAGTTTGTTTGCAGGGAAAAAATCAGCATTTCATTCTCATGGAGCCAAGAAGAAAAATTCTTCGCTACAAATTGATGTTAAAACTTTTATTTTTTCCAACTAGGGGTCAAAAAGTGAAAATTGCATTGTAGCGATAAATTAAGACGTTGGCACGTGTTCGCTCTTCGTTTCAGCTCATCAAACTGTGCGGCTGGAAAAAAAACCATATTTTGTGCCATTTTTACTCGGAGAAGAGCGATTTTCGTTTGAAAATTGATGAAAAATCGTCATTTTCAAGCAAAAATCAGGGTAATGGGCAAAATTCATATCTCGGTGAAAAAGTGAGATAGACACATGATTCTGGGCTTAATCTGAGCTTCACAGAGTCTTTTTGCAGGGAAAAAATCAGCATTTTATTCTCATGGAGCCAAAAAGATAAATCCTTCGCTACAAATTGATGTTAAAACTTTGATTTTTTCCAACTCGTGGTCAAAAAGTGAAAATTGCATTGTCGCGATAAATTGAGACGTTAGTACGTGTTTGCTCTTCGTTACAGCTTATCAAACTGTGTGACTGGGAAAAAAATCATATTTTGTGCCATTTTTACTCGGAGAAGAGCGATTTTCGTTTGAAAATTGATGAAAAATCGTCATTTTCAAGCAAAAATCATGGTAATGGGCAAAAATTCATATCTCGGTGAAAAATTGAGATAGAGACATGATTCTGGACTTACATTGAGCTTCACAGAGTCTTTTTGCAGGGAAAAAATCAGCATTTTATTCTCATGGAGCCAAGAAGATAAATCCTTCGCTACAAATTGATGTTAAAACTTTTATTTTTTCCAACTCGGGGTCAAAAAGTGAAAATTGCATTGTCGCAATAAACTGAGACGTCAGTACGTGTTTGCTTTTCGTTTCAGCTTATCAAACAGTGTGACAGGAAAAAAAATCATATTTTGTGCCATTTTTACTCGGAGAAGACCGATTTTCGTTTGAAAATTGATGAAAAATTGTCATTTTCGAGCAAAAATCTTGGTAATGGGCAAAAATTCATGTCTTGGTAAAAAATTGAGATAGACACATGATTCTCGGCTTAAATTGAGCTTCACAGAGTCTATTTGCAGGGAAGAAATCAGCATTTCATTCTCATGGAGCCAAGAAGAAAAATTCTTCACTACAAATTGATGTTAAAACTTTTATTTTTTCCAACTCGGGGTCAAAAAGTGAAAATTGCATTGTCGCGATAAATTGAGACGTTGGCACGTGTTTGCTCTTCCTTTCAGCTTATCAAACTGTGCGGCTGGAAAACAATCATATTTTGTGCCACTTTTACTCGGAGAAGACCGATTTTCGTTTGAAAATTCATGAAAAATCGTAATTTTCAAGCAAAAAACAGGGTAATGGGCAAAATTCATATCTCGGTGAAAAATTGAGATAGACACATGATTCTGGGCTTAATCTGAGCTTCACAGAGTCTATTTGCAGGGAAAAAATCAGCAATCTATTCTCATGAAGCCAAGAAGACAGATTCTTCGCTACAAATTGATGTTAAAACTTTGATTTTTTTCAACTCGGGGTCAGAAAGTGAAAATTGCATTGTCGCGATAAATTGAGACGTTGGCACGTGTTTGCTCTTCCTTTTAGCTTATCAAACTGGGCGACTGGAAAAAAAATCCATATTTTGTGCCATTTTTACTCGGAGAAGAGCGATTTTCGTTTGAAGATTCATGAAAAACCGTCATTTTCAAGCAAAAATCATGGTAATGGGCAAAAATTCATATCTCGGTGAAAAATTGAGATAGAGACATGATTCTGAACTTACATTGAGCTTCACAGAGTCTATTTGCAGGGAAAAAATCAGCAATCTATTCTCATGGAGCCAAGAAGAAAAATTCTTCGCTACAAATTGATGTTAAAACTTGGATTTTTTCCAACTCGTGGTCAAAAAGTGAAAATTGCATTGTCGCGATAAATTGAGACGTTGGCACGTGTTTACTCTCTTGTTCAGCTTACCAAACTGTGCGGCTGGAAAAAAATCATATTTTGTGCCATTTTTACTCGGAGAAGCGCGATTTTCGTTTGAAAATTGATGAAAAATCGTCATTTTAAAGCAAAAATCATGGTAATGGGCAAAAATTCATATCTCGGTGAAAAGATAAGATAGAGACATGATTCTGGGCTTAAAATGAGCTTCACAGAGTCTATTTGCAGGAAAAAAATCAGCATTTCATTCTCATGGCGCCAAAAAGGAAAATTCTTCGCTACAAATTGATGTTAAAACTTTTATTTTTTCCAACTAGGGGTCAAAAAGTGAAAATTGCATTGTAGCGATAAATTAAGACGTTGGCACGTGTTCGCTCTTCGTTTCAGCTCATCAAACTGTGCGGCTGGAAAAAAAAATCATATTTTGTGCCATTTTTACTCGGAGAAGAGCGATTTCCGTTTGAAAATTGATGAAAAATCGTCATTTTAAAGCAAAAATCATGGTAATGGGCAAAAATTCATATCTCGGTGAAAAATTGAGATAGAGACATGATTCTGGACATACATTGAGCTTCACAGAGTCTATTTGCAGGGAAATAATCAGCAATCTATTCTCATGGAGCCAAGAAGAAAAATTCTTCGCTACAAATTGATGTTAAAACTTGGATTTTTTCCAACTCGTGGTCAAAAAGTGAAAATTGCATTGTCGCGATAAATTGAGACGTTAACACGTGTTTGCTATTCGTTTCAGCTTATCAAACTGTGTGACTCAAAAAAATCATATTTTGTGCCATTTTTACTCGGAGAAGCGCGATTTTCGTTTGAAAATTGATGAAAAATCGTCATTTTAAAGCAAAAATCATGGTAATGGGCAAAAATTCATATCTCGTTGAAAAATTGAGATAGACACATGATTCTGGGCTTAAATTGAGCTTCACAGAGTCTATTTGCAGGGAAAAAATCAGCATTTCATTCTCATGGAGCCAAAAAGAAAAATTCATCGCTACAAATTGATGTCAAAACTTTTATTTTTTCCAACTCGGAGTCAAAAAGTGAAAATTGCATTGTCGGGATAAATTGAGACGTTGGCACGTGTTTACTCTCCCGTTCAGCTTATCAAACAGTGCGGCTGGAAAAAAATCATATTTTGTGCCATTTTTACTCGGAGAAGAGCGATTTCCGTTTGAAAATTGATGAAAAATCGTCATTTTAAAGCAAAAATCATGGTAATGGGCAAAAATTCATATCTCGGTGAAAAATTGAGATAGAGACATGATTCTGGACTTACATTGAGCTTCACAGAGTCTTTTTGCAGGGAAAAAATCAGCATTTTATTCTCATGGAGCCAAGAAGATAAATCCTTCGCTACAAATTGATGTTAAAACTTTGATTTTTTCCAACTCGTGGTCAAAAAGTGAAAATTGCATTGTCGCGATAAATTGAGACGTTAACACGTGTTTGCTATTCGTTTCAGCTTATCAAACTGTGTGACTGCAAAAAAAATCATATTTTGTGCCATTTTTACTCGGAGAAGCGCGATTTTCGTTTGAAAATTGATGAAAAATCGTCATTTTCAAGTAAAAATCAGGGTAATGGGCAAAATTCATATCTCGGTGAGAAATTGAGATAGACACATGATTCTGGGCTCAATCTGAGCTTCACAGAGTCTTTTTTTAGGGAAAAAATCAGCATTCTATTCTCATGGAGCCAAGAAGATAAATCCTTCGCTACAAATTAATGTTAAAACTTTGATTTTTTCCAACTCGTGGTCAAAAAGTGAAAATTGCATGGTCGCGATAAATTGAGACGTTAGTACGTGTTTGCACTTCGTTTCAGCTTATCAAACTGTGTGACTGGAAAAAAAATCATATTTTGTGCCATTTTTACTCGGAGAAGACCGATTTTCGTTTGAAAATTGATGAAAAATCGTCATTTTAAAGCAAAAATCATGGTAATGGGCAAAAATTCATATCTCGGTGAAAAATTGAGATAGAGACATGATTCTGGACTTACATTGAGCTTCACAGAAACTATTGGCCAGGAAAAAATCAGCATGTCATTCTCATGGAGCCAAGAAGAAAAATTCTTCGCTACAAATTGATGTTAAAACTTTGATTTTTTCCAACTCGGGGTCAAAAAGTGAAAATTGCATTGTCGCGATAAATTGAGACGTTGGCACGTGTTTACTCTTCCTTTCAGCTTATCAAACAGTTTGACTGGAAAAAAAATCATATTTTGTGCCATTTTTACTCGGAGAAGAGCGATTTTCGTTTGAAAATTGATGAATAATCGTCATTTTCAAGCAAAAATCATGGTAATGGGCAAAAATTCATATCTCGGTGAAAAGATGAGATAGAGACATGATTCTGGGCTTAAAATGAGCTTCACAGAGTCTATTTGCAGGGAAAAAATCAGCATTTCATTCTCATGGAGCCAAAAAGGAAAATTCTTCGCTACAAATTGATGTTAAAACTTTAATTTTTTCCAACTCGGGGTCAAAAAGTGAAAATTGCATTGTAGCGATGAATTAAGACGTTGGCACGTGTTCGCTCTTCGTTTCAGCTCATCAAACTGTGCGGCTGGAAAAAACATCATATTTTGTGTTATTTTTACTCGGAGAAGAGCGATTTTCGTTTGAAAATTGATGAAAAATCGTCATTTTCAAGCAAAAATCAGGGTAATGGGCAAAATTCATATCTCGGTGAGAAATTGAGATAGACACATGATTCTGGGCTTAATCTGAGCTTCACAGAGTCTTTTTTTAGGGAAAAAATCAGCATTCTATTCTCATGGAGCCAAGAAGATAAATCCTTCGCTACAAATTAATGTTAAAACTTTGATTTTTTCCAACTCGTGGTCAAAAACTGAAAATTGCATGGTCGCGATAAATTGAAACGTTAGTACGTGTTTGCACTTCGTTTCAGCTTATCAAACTGTGTGACTGGAAAAAAAATCATATTTTGTGCCATTTTTACTCGGAGAAGAGCGATTTTCGTTTGAAAATTGATGGAAAATCGTCATTTTCAAGCAAAAATCAGGGTAATGGGCAAAATTCATATCTCGTTGAAAAATTGACATAGACACATGATTCTGGGCTTAATCTGAGCTTCACAGAGTCTTTTTGCAGGGAAAGAATCAGCATTTTATTCTCATGGAGCCAAGAAGATAAATCCTTCGCTACAAATTGATGTTAAAACTTGGATTTTTTCCAACTCGTGGTCAAAAAGTGAAAATTGCATTGTGAAAATTGAGACGGTAACACGTGTTTGCTATTCGTTTCAGCTTATCAAACTGTGTGACTGCAAAAAAAATCATATTTTGTGACATTTTTACTCGGAGAAGCGCGATTTTCGTTTGAAAATTGATGAAAAATCGTCATTTTAAAGCAAAAATCATGGTAATGGGCAAAAATTCATATCTCGGTGAAAAATTGAGATAGAGACATGATTCTGGACATACATTGAGCTTCACAGAGTCTATTTGCAGGGAAATAATCAGCAATCTATTCTCATGGAGCCAAGAAGAAAAATTCTTCGCTACAAATTGATGTTAAAACTTGGATTTTTTCCAACTCGTGGTCAAAAAGTGAAAATTGCATTGTCGCGATAAATTGAGACGTTAACACGTGTTTGCTATTCGTTTCAGCTTATCAAACTGTGTGACTCAAAAAAATCATATTTTGTGCCATTTTTACTCGGAGAAGCGCGATTTTCGTTTGAAAATTGATGAAAAATCGTCATTTTAAAGCAAAAATCATGGTAATGGGCAAAAATTCATATCTCGGTGAAAAATTGAGATAGAGACATGATTCTGGACATACATTGAGCTTCACAGAGTCTATTTGCAGGGAAATAATCAGCAATCTATTCTCATGGAGCCAAGAAGAAAAATTCTTCGCTACAAATTGATGTTAAAACTTGGATTTTTTCCAACTCGTGGTCAAAAAGTGAAAATTGCATTGTCGCGATAAATTGAGACGTTAACACGTGTTTGCTATTCGTTTCAGCTTATCAAACTGTGTGACTCAAAAAAATCATATTTTGTGCCATTTTTACTCGGAGAAGCGCGATTTTCGTTTGAAAATTGATGAAAAATCGTCATTTTAAAGCAAAAATCATGGTAATGGGCAAATATTCATATCTCGGTGAAAAATTGAGATAGAGACATGATTCTGGACTTACATTGAGCTTTACAGAGTCTTCTTGCAGGGAAAAAATCAGCATTTTATTCTCATGGAGCCAAGAAGATAAATCCTTCGCTACAAATTGATGTTAAAACTTTGATTTTTTCCAACTCGTGGTCAAAAAGTGAAAATTGCATGGTCGCGATAAATTGAGACGTTAGTACGTGTTTGCACTTCGTTTCAGCTTATCAAACTGTGTGACTGGAAAAAAAATCATATTTTGTGCCGTTTTTACTCGGAGAAGACCGATTTTCGTTTGAAAATTGATGAAAAATTGTCATATTCAAGCAAAAATCCTGGTAATGGGCAAAAATTCATATCTCGGTGAAAAATTGAGATAGACACATGATTCTGGGCTTCCATTGAGCTTCACAGAGTCTATTTGCAGGGAAAAAATCAGCATTTTATTCTCATGGAGCCAAAAATAAAATTCTTCGCTACAAATTGATGTTAAAACTTTTATTTTTTCCAACTAGGGGTCAAAAAGTGAAAATTGCATTGTAGCGATAAATTAAGACGTTGGCACGTGTTCGCTCTTCGTTTCAGCTCATCAAACTGTGCGGCTGGAAAAAAAATCATATTTTGTGCCATTTTTACTCGGAGAAGAGCGATTTTCGTTTGAAAATTGATGGAAAATCGTCATTTTCAAGCAAAAATCAGGGTAATGGGCAAAATTCATATCTCGTTGAAAAATTGACATAGACACATGATTCTGGGCTTAATCTGAGCTTCACAGAGTCTTTTTGCAGGGAAAGAATCAGCATTTTATTCTCATGGAGCCAAGAAGATAAATCCTTCGCTACAAATTGATGTTAAAACTTTGATTTTTTCCAACTCGTGGTCAAAAAGTGAAAATTGCATTGTGAAAATTGAGACGGTAACACGTGTTTGCTATTCGTTTCAGCTTATCAAACTGTGTGACTGCAAAAAAAATCATATTTTGTGACATTTTTACTCGGAGAAGCGCGATTTTCGTTTGAAAATTGATGAAAAATCGTCATTTTAAAGCAAAAATCATGGTAATGGGCAAAAATTCATATCTCGGTGAAAAATTGAGATAGAGACATGATTCTGGACATACATTGAGCTTCACAGAGTCTATTTGCAGGGAAATAATCAGCAATCTATTCTCATGGAGCCAAGAAGAAAAATTCTTCGCTACAAATTGATGTTAAAACTTGGATTTTTTCCAACTCGTGGTCAAAAAGTGAAAATTGCATTGTCGCGATAAATTGAGACGTTAACACGTGTTTGCTATTCGTTTCAGCTTATCAAACTGTGTGACTCAAAAAAATCATATTTTGTGCCATTTTTACTCGGAGAAGCGCGATTTTCGTTTGAAAATTGATGAAAAATCGTCATTTTAAAGCAAAAATCATGGTAATGGGCAAAAATTCATATCTCGGTGAAAAATTGAGATAGAGACATGATTCTGGACTTACATTGAGCTTTACAGAGTCTTTTTGCAGGGAAAAAATCAGCATTTTATTCTCATGGAGCCAAGAAGATAAATCCTTCGCTACAAATTGATGTTAAAACTTTGATTTTTTCCAACTCGTGGTCAAAAAGTGAAAATTGCATTGTCGCGATAAATTAAGACGTTAACACGTGTTTGCTATTCGTTTCAGCTTATCAAACTGTGTGACTGCAAAAAAAATCATATTTTGTGCCATTTTTACTCGGAGAAGCGCGATTTTCGTTTGAAAATTGATGAAAAATCGTCATTTTAAAGCAAAAATCATGGTAATGGGCAAAAATTCATATCTCGGTGAAAAATTGAGATAGAGACATGATTCTGGACTCACATTGAGCTTCACAGAAACTATTGGCCGGGAAAAAATCAGCATGTCATTCTCATGGAGCCAAGAAGAAAAATTCTTCGCTACAAATTGATGTTAAAACTTTGATTTTTTCCAACTCGGGGTCAAAAAGTGAAAATTGCATTGTCGCGATAAATTGAGACGTTGGCACGTGTTTACTCTTCCTTTCAGCTTATCAAACAGTTTGACTGGAAAAAAAATCATATTTTGTGCCATTTTTACTCGGAGAAGAGCGATTTTCGTTTGAAAATTGATGAATAATCGTCATTTTCAAGCAAAAATCATGGTAATGGGCAAAAATTCATATCTCGGTGAAAAGATGAGATAGAGACATGATTCTGGGCTTAAAATGAGCTTCACAGAGTCTATTTGCAGGGAAAAAATCAGCATTTCATTCTCATGGAGCCAAAAATAAAATTCTTCGCTACAAATTGATGTTAAAACTTTTATTTTTTCCAACTAGGGGTCAAAAAGTGAAAATTGCATTGTAGCGATAAATTAAGACGTTGGCACGTGTTCGCTCTTCGTTTCAGCTCATCAAACTGTGCGGCTGGAAAAAAAATCATATTTTGTGCCATTTTTACTCGGAGAAGAGAGATTTTCGTTTGAAAATTGATGAAAAATCGTCATTTTCAAGCAAAAATCAGGGTAATGGGCAAAATTCATATCTCGGTGAGAAATTGAGATAGACACATGATTCTGGGCTCAATCTGAGGTTCACAGAGTCTTTTTGTAGGGAAAAAATCAGCATTCTATTCTCATGGAGCCAAGAAGATAAATCCTTCGCTACAAATTGATGTTAAAACTTTGATTTTTTCCAACTCGTGGTCAAAAAGTGAAAATTGCATGGTCGCGATAAATTGAGACGTTAGTACGTGTTTGCACTTCGTTTCAGCTTATCAAATAGTGTGACTGGAAAAAAAATCATATTTTGTGCCATTTTTACTCGGAGAAGAGCGATTTTCGTTTGAAAATTGATGAAAAATCGTCATTTTAAAGCAAAAATCATGGTAATGGGCAAAAATTCATATCTCGGTGAAAAGATGAGATAGAGACATGATTCTGGGCTTAAAATGAGCTTCACAGAGTCTATTTGCAGGGAAAAAATCAGCATTTCATTCTCATGGAGCCAAAAAGGAAAATTCTTCGCTACAAATTGATGTTAAAACTTTTATTTTTTCCAACTCGTGGTCAAAAAGTGAAAATTGCATTGTCGCGATAAATTGAGACGTTAACACGTGTTTGCTATTCGTTTCAGCTTATCAAACTGTGTGACTCAAAAAAATCATATTTTGTGCCATTTTTACTCGGAGAAGCGCGATTTTCGTTTGAAAATTGATGAAAAATCGTCATTTTAAAGCAAAAATCATGGTAATGGGCAAAAATTCATATCTCGGTGAAAAATTGAGATAGAGACATGATTCTGGACTTACATTGAGCTTTACAGAGTCTTTTTGCAGGGAAAAAATCAGCATTTTATTCTCATGGAGCCAAGAAGATAAATCCTTCGCTACAAATTGATGTTAAAACTTTGATTTTTTCCAACTCGTGGTCAAAAAGTGAAAATTGCATTGTCGCGATAAATTGAGACGTTAACACGTGTTTGCTATTCGTTTCAGCTTATCAAACTGTGTGACTGCAAAAAAAATCATATTTTGTGCCATTTTTACTCGGAGAAGCCCGATTTTCGTTTGAAAATTGATGAAAAATCGTCATTTTAAAGCAAAAATCATGGTAATGGGCAAAAATTCATATCTCGGTGAAAAGATGAGATAGAGACATGATTCTGGGCTTAAAATGAGCTTCACAGAGTCTATTTGCAGGGAAAAAATCAGCATTTCATTCTCATGGAGCCAAAAAGGAAAATTCTTCGCTACAAATTGATGTTAAAACTTTTATTTTTTCCAACTCGGGGTCAAAAAGTGAAAATTGCATTGTAGCGATGAATTAAGACGTTGGCACGTGTTCGCTCTTCGTTTCAGCTCATCAAACTGTGCGGCTGGAAAAAACATCATATTTTGTGTTATTTTTACTCGGAGAAGAGCGATTTTCGTTTGAAAATTGATGAAAAATCGTCATTTTCAAGCAAAAATCAGGGTAATGGGCAAAATTCATATCTCGGTGAGAAATTGAGATAGACACATGATTCTGGGCTTAATCTGAGCTTCACAGAGTCTTTTTTTAGGGAAAAAATCAGCATTCTATTCTCATGGAGCCAAGAAGATAAATCCTTCGCTACAAATTAATGTTAAAACTTTGATTTTTTCCAACTCGTGGTCAAAAAGTGAAAATTGCATGGTCGCGATAAATTGAGACGTTAGTACGTGTTTGCACTTCGTTTCAGCTTATCAAACTGTGTGACTGGAAAAAAAATCATATTTTGTGCCGTTTTTACTCGGAGAAGACCGATTTTCGTTTGAAAATTGATGAAAAATCGTCATTTTCAAGCAAAAATCAGGGTAATGGGCAAAATTCATATGTCGGTAAAAAATTGACATAGACACATGATTCTGGGCTTAATCTGAGCTTCACAGAGTCTTTTTGCAGGGAAAAAATCAGCATTTTATTCTCATGGAGCCAAGAAGATGAATCCTTCGCTACAAATTGATGCTAAAACTTTGATTTTTTCCAACTCGTGGTCAAAAAGTGAAAATTGCATTGTCGCGATAAATTGAGACGTTAACACGTGTTTGCTATTCGTTTCAGCTTATCAAACTGTGTGACTGCAAAAAAAATCATATTTTGTGCCATTTTTACTCGGAGAAGCCCGATTTTCGTTTGAAAATTGATGAAAAATCGTCATTTTAAAGCAAAAATCATGGTAATGGGCAAAAATTCATATCTCGGTGAAAAATTGAGATAGAGACATGATTCTGGACTTACATTGAGCTTCACAGAGTCTATTGGCAGGGAAAAAATCAGCATTTCATTCTCATGGAGCCAAGAAGAAAAATTCTTCGCTACAAATTGATGTTAAAACTTTGATTTTTTCCAACTCGGGGTCAAAAAGTGAAAATTGCATTGTCGCGATAAATTGAGACGTTAGTACGTGTTTGCACTTCGTTTCAGCTTATCAAACTGTGTGACTGGAAAAAAAATCATATTTTGTGCCGTTTTTACTCGGAGAAGACCCATTTTCGTTTGAAAATTGATGAAAAATTGTCATATTCAAGCAAAAATCCTGGTAATGGGCAAAAATTCATATCTCGGTGAAAAATTGAGATAGACACATGATTCTAAGCTTCCATTGAGCTTCACAGAGTCTATTTGCAGGGAAAAAATCAGCATTTTATTCTCATGGAGCCAAAAATAAAATTCTTCGCTACAAATTGATGTTAAAACTTTTATTTTTTCCAACTAGGGGTCAAAAAGTGAAAATTGCATTGTAGCGATAAATTAAGACGTTGGCACGTGTTCGCTCTTCGTTTCAGCTCATCAAACTGTGCGGCTGGAAAAAAAATCATATTTTGTGCCATTTTTACTCGGAGAAGAGAGATTTTCGTTTGAAAATTGATGAAAAATCGTCATTTTCAAGCAAAAATCAGGGTAATGGGCAAAATTCATATCTCGGTGAGAAATTGAGATAGACACATGATTCTGGGCTCAATCTGAGGTTCACAGAGTCTTTTTGTAGGGAAAAAATCAGCATTCTATTCTCATGGAGCCAAGAAGATAAATCCTTCGCTACAAATTGATGTTAAAACTTTGATTTTTTCCAACTCGTGGTCAAAAAGTGAAAATTGCATGGTCGCGATAAATTGAGACGTTAGTACGTGTTTGCACTTCGTTTCAGCTTATCAAATAGTGTGACTGGAAAAAAAATCATATTTTGTGCCATTTTTACTCGGAGAAGAGCGATTTTCGTTTGAAAATTGATGGAAAATCGTCATTTTCAAGCAAAAATCAGGGTAATGGGCAAAATTCATATCTCGTTGAAAAATTGACATAGACACATGATTCTGGGCTTAATCTGAGCTTCACAGAGTCTTTTTGCAGGGAAAGAATCAGCATTTTATTCTCATGGAGCCAAGAAGATAAATCCTTCGCTACAAATTGATGTTAAAACTTTGATTTTTTCCAACTCGTGGTCAAAAAGTGAAAATTGCATTGTCGCGATAAATTGAGACGGTAACACGTGTTTGCTATTCGTTTCAGCTTATCAAACTGTGTGACTGCAAAAAAAATCATATTTTGTGACATTTTTACTCGGAGAAGCGCGATTTTCGTTTGAAAATTGATGAAAAATCGTCATTTTAAAGCAAAAATCATGGTAATGGGCAAAAATTCATATCTCGGTGAAAAGATGAGATAGAGACATGATTCTGGGCTTAAAATGAGCTTCACAGAGTCTATTTGCAGGGAAAAAATCAGCATTTCATTCTCATGGAGCCAAAAAGGAAAATTCTTCGCTACAAATTGATGTTAAAACTTTTATTTTTTCCAACTCAGGGTCAAAAAGTGAAAATTGCATTGTAGCGATGAATTAAGACGTTGGCACGTGTTCGCTCTTCGTTTCAGCTCATCAAACTGTGCGGCTGGAAAAAACATCATATTTTGTGTTATTTTTACTCGGAGAAGAGCGATTTTCGTTTGAAAATTGATGAAAAATCGTCATTTTCAAGCAAAAATCAGGGTAATGGGCAAAATTCATATCTCGGTGAGAAATTGAGATAGACACATGATTCTGGGCTTAATCTGAGCTTCACAGAGTCTTTTTTTAGGGAAAAAATCAGCATTCTATTCTCATGGAGCCAAGAAGATAAATCCTTCGCTACAAATTAATGTTAAAACTTTTATTTTTTCCAACTCGTGGTCAAAAAGTGAAAATTGCATTGTCGCGATAAATTGAGACGTTAACACGTGTTTGCTATTCGTTTCAGCTTATCAAACTGTGTGACTCAAAAAAATCATATTTTGTGCCATTTTTACTCGGAGAAGCGCGATTTTCGTTTGAAAATTGATGAAAAATCGTCATTTTAAAGCAAAAATCATGGTAATGGGCAAAAATTCATATCTCGGTGAAAAATTGAGATAGAGACATGATTCTGGACTTACATTGAGCTTTACAGAGTCTTTTTGCAGGGAAAAAATCAGCATTTTATTCTCATGGAGCCAAGAAGATAAATCCTTCGCTACAAATTGATGTTAAAACTTTGATTTTTTCCAACTCGTGGTCAAAAAGTGAAAATTGCATTGTCGCGATAAATTGAGACGTTAACACGTGTTTGCTATTCGTTTCAGCTTATCAAACTGTGTGACTGCAAAAAAAATCATATTTTGTGCCATTTTTACTCGGAGAAGCCCGATTTTCGTTTGAAAATTGATGAAAAATCGTCATTTTAAAGCAAAAATCATGGTAATGGGCAAAAATTCATATCTCGGTGAAAAGATGAGATAGAGACATGATTCTGGGCTTAAAATGAGCTTCACAGAGTCTATTTGCAGGGAAAAAATCAGCATTTCATTCTCATGGAGCCAAAAAGGAAAATTCTTCGCTACAAATTGATGTTAAAACTTTTATTTTTTCCAACTCGGGGTCAAAAAGTGAAAATTGCATTGTAGCGATGAATTAAGACGTTGGCACGTGTTCGCTCTTCGTTTCAGCTCATCAAACTGTGCGGCTGGAAAAAACATCATATTTTGTGTTATTTTTACTCGGAGAAGAGCGATTTTCGTTTGAAAATTGATGAAAAATCGTCATTTTCAAGCAAAAATCAGGGTAATGGGCAAAATTCATATCTCGGTGAGAAATTGAGATAGACACATGATTCTGGGCTTAATCTGAGCTTCACAGAGTCTTTTTTTAGGGAAAAAATCAGCATTCTATTCTCATGGAGCCAAGAAGATAAATCCTTCGCTACAAATTAATGTTAAAACTTTGATTTTTTCCAACTCGTGGTCAAAAAGTGAAAATTGCATGGTCGCGATAAATTGAGACGTTAGTACGTGTTTGCACTTCGTTTCAGCTTATCAAACTGTGTGACTGGAAAAAAAATCATATTTTGTGCCGTTTTTACTCGGAGAAGACCGATTTTCGTTTGAAAATTGATGAAAAATCGTCATTTTCAAGCAAAAATCAGGGTAATGGGCAAAATTCATATGTCGGTAAAAAATTGACATAGACACATGATTCTGGGCTTAATCTGAGCTTCACAGAGTCTTTTTGCAGGGAAAAAATCAGCATTTTATTCTCATGGAGCCAAGAAGATGAATCCTTCGCTACAAATTGATGCTAAAACTTTGATTTTTTCCAACTCGTGGTCAAAAAGTGAAAATTGCATTGTCGCGATAAATTGAGACGTTAACACGTGTTTGCTATTCGTTTCAGCTTATCAAACTGTGTGACTGCAAAAAAAATCATATTTTGTGCCATTTTTACTCGGAGAAGCCCGATTTTCGTTTGAAAATTGATGAAAAATCGTCATTTTAAAGCAAAAATCATGGTAATGGGCAAAAATTCATATCTCGGTGAAAAATTGAGATAGAGACATGATTCTGGACTTACATTGAGCTTCACAGAGTCTATTGGCAGGGAAAAAATCAGCATTTCATTCTCATGGAGCCAAGAAGAAAAATTCTTCGCTACAAATTGATGTTAAAACTTTGATTTTTTCCAACTCGGGGTCAAAAAGTGAAAATTGCATTGTCGCGATAAATTGAGACGTTAGTACGTGTTTGCACTTCGTTTCAGCTTATCAAACTGTGTGACTGGAAAAAAAATCATATTTTGTGCCGTTTTTACTCGGAGAAGACCCATTTTCGTTTGAAAATTGATGAAAAATTGTCATATTCAAGCAAAAATCCTGGTAATGGGCAAAAATTCATATCTCGGTGAAAAATTGAGATAGACACATGATTCTAAGCTTCCATTGAGCTTCACAGAGTCTATTTGCAGGGAAAAAATCAGCATTTTATTCTCATGGAGCCAAAAATAAAATTCTTCGCTACAAATTGATGTTAAAACTTTTATTTTTTCCAACTAGGGGTCAAAAAGTGAAAATTGCATTGTAGCGATAAATTAAGACGTTGGCACGTGTTCGCTCTTCGTTTCAGCTCATCAAACTGTGCGGCTGGAAAAAAAATCATATTTTGTGCCATTTTTACTCGGAGAAGAGAGATTTTCGTTTGAAAATTGATGAAAAATCGTCATTTTCAAGCAAAAATCAGGGTAATGGGCAAAATTCATATCTCGGTGAGAAATTGAGATAGACACATGATTCTGGGCTCAATCTGAGGTTCACAGAGTCTTTTTGTAGGGAAAAAATCAGCATTCTATTCTCATGGAGCCAAGAAGATAAATCCTTCGCTACAAATTGATGTTAAAACTTTGATTTTTTCCAACTCGTGGTCAAAAAGTGAAAATTGCATGGTCGCGATAAATTGAGACGTTAGTACGTGTTTGCACTTCGTTTCAGCTTATCAAATAGTGTGACTGGAAAAAAAATCATATTTTGTGCCATTTTTACTCGGAGAAGAGCGATTTTCGTTTGAAAATTGATGGAAAATCGTCATTTTCAAGCAAAAATCAGGGTAATGGGCAAAATTCATATCTCGTTGAAAAATTGACATAGACACATGATTCTGGGCTTAATCTGAGCTTCACAGAGTCTTTTTGCAGGGAAAGAATCAGCATTTTATTCTCATGGAGCCAAGAAGATAAATCCTTCGCTACAAATTGATGTTAAAACTTTGATTTTTTCCAACTCGTGGTCAAAAAGTGAAAATTGCATTGTCGCGATAAATTGAGACGGTAACACGTGTTTGCTATTCGTTTCAGCTTATCAAACTGTGTGACTGCAAAAAAAATCATATTTTGTGACATTTTTACTCGGAGAAGCGCGATTTTCGTTTGAAAATTGATGAAAAATCGTCATTTTAAAGCAAAAATCATGGTAATGGGCAAAAATTCATATCTCGGTGAAAAGATGAGATAGAGACATGATTCTGGGCTTAAAATGAGCTTCACAGAGTCTATTTGCAGGGAAAAAATCAGCATTTCATTCTCATGGAGCCAAAAAGGAAAATTCTTCGCTACAAATTGATGTTAAAACTTTTATTTTTTCCAACTCAGGGTCAAAAAGTGAAAATTGCATTGTAGCGATGAATTAAGACGTTGGCACGTGTTCGCTCTTCGTTTCAGCTCATCAAACTGTGCGGCTGGAAAAAACATCATATTTTGTGTTATTTTTACTCGGAGAAGAGCGATTTTCGTTTGAAAATTGATGAAAAATCGTCATTTTCAAGCAAAAATCAGGGTAATGGGCAAAATTCATATCTCGGTGAGAAATTGAGATAGACACATGATTCTGGGCTTAATCTGAGCTTCACAGAGTCTTTTTTTAGGGAAAAAATCAGCATTCTATTCTCATGGAGCCAAGAAGATAAATCCTTCGCTACAAATTAATGTTAAAACTTTGATTTTTTCAAACTCGTGGTCAAAAAGTGAAAATTGCATGGTCGCGATAAATTGAGACGTTAGTACGTGTTTGCACTTCGTTTCAGCTTATCAAACTGTGTGACTGGAAAAAAAATCATATTTTGTGCCATTTTTACTCGGAGAAGAGCGATTTTCGTTTGAAAATTGATGAATAATCGTCATTTTCAAGCAAAAATCATGGTAATGGGCAAAAATTCATATCTCGGTGAAAAGATGAGATAGAGACATGATTCTGGGCTTAAAATGAGCTTCACAGAGTCTATTTGCAGGGAAAAAATCAGCATTTCATTCTCATGGAGCCAAAAATAAAATTCTTCGCTACAAATTGATGTTAAAACTTTTATTTTTTCCAACTAGGGGTCAAAAAGTGAAAATTGCATTGTAGCGATAAATTAAGACGTTGGCACGTGTTCGCTCTTCGTTTCAGCTCATCAAACTATGCGGCTGGAAAAAAAATCATATTTTGTGCCATTTTTACTCGGAGAAGAGCGATTTTCGTTTGAAAATTGATGAAAAATCGTCATTTTCAAGCAAAAATCAGGGTAATGGGCAAAATTCATATCTCGGTGAGAAATTGAGATAGACACATGATTCTGGGCTTAATCTGAGCTTCACAGAGTCTTTTTGTAGGGAAAAAATCAGCATTCTATTCTCATGGAGCCAAGAAGATAAATCCTTCGCTACAAATTGATGTTAAAACTTTGATTTTTTCCAACTCCTGGTCAAAAAGTGAAAATTGCATGGTCGCGATAAATTGAGACGTTAGTACGTGTTTGCACTTCGTTTCAGCTTATCAAATAGTGTGACTGGAAAAAAAATCATATTTTGTGCCATTTTTACTCGGAGAAGAGCGATTTTCGTTTGAAAATTGATGGAAAATCGTCATTTTCAAGCAAAAATCAGGGTAATGGGCAAAATTCATATCTCGTTGAAAAATTGAGATAGAGACATGATTCTGGGCTTAATCTGAGCTTCACAGAGTCTTTTTGCAGGGAAAGAATCAGCATTTTATTCTCATGGAGCCAAGAAGATAAATCCTTCGCTACAAATTCATGTTAAAACTTTGATTTTTTCCAACTCGTGGTCAAAAAGTGAAAATTGCATTGTCGCGATAAATTGAGACGGTAACACGTGTTTGCTATTCGTTTCAGCTTATCAAACTGTGTGACTGCAAAAAAAATCATATTTTGTGACATTTTTACTCGGAGAAGCGCGATTTTCGTTTGAAAATTGATGAAAAATCGTCATTTTAAAGCAAAAATCATGGTAATGGGCAAAAATTCATATCTCGGTGAAAAATTGAGATAGAGACATGATTCTGGACATACATTGAGCTTCACAGAGTCTATTTGCAGGGAAATAATCAGCATTTTATTCTCATGGAGCCAAGAAGATAAATCCTTCGCTACAAATTGATGTTAAAACTTTGATTTTTTCCAACTCGTGGTCAAAAAGTGAAAATTGCATTGTCGCGATAAATTGAGACGGTAACACGTGTTTGCTATTCGTTTCAGCTTATCAAACTGTGTGACTGCAAAAAAAATCATATTTTGTGCCATTTTTACTCGGAGAAGCGCGATTTTCGTTTGAAAATTGATGAAAAATCGTCATTTTAAAGCAAAAATCATGGTAATGGGCAAAAATTCATATCTCGGTGAAAAATTGAGATAGAGACATGATTCTGGACTTACATTGAGCTTTACAGAGTCTTTTTGCAGGGAAAAAATCAGCATTTTATTCTCATGGAGCCAAGAAGATAAATCCTTCGCTACAAATTGATGTTAAAACTTTGATTTTTTCCAACTCGTGGTCAAAAAGTGAAAATTGCATGGTCGCGATAAATTGAGACGTTAGTACGTGTTTGCACTTCGTTTCAGCTTATCAAACTGTGTGACTGGAAAAAAAATCATATTTTGTGCCGTTTTTACTCGGAGAAGACCGATTTTCGTTTGAAAATTGATGAAAAATTGTCATATTCAAGCAAAAATCCTGGTAATGGGCAAAAATTCATATCTCGGTGAAAAATTGAGATAGACACATGATTCTGGGCTTCCATTGAGCTTCACAGAGTCTATTTGCAGGGAAAAAATCAGCATTTTATTCTCATGGAGCCAAAAATAAAATTCTTCGCTACAAATTGATGTTAAAACTTTGATTTTTTCCAACTCGGGGTAAAAGTGAAAATTGCATTGTCGCGATAAATTGAGACGTTGGCACGTGTTTACTCTTCCTTTCAGCTTATCAAACAGTTTGACTGGAAAAAAAATCATATTTTGTGCCATTTTTACTCGGAGAAGAGCGATTTTCGTTTGAAAATTGATGAATAATCGTCATTTTCAAGCAAAAATCATGGTAATGGGCAAAAATTCATATCTCGGTGAAAAGATGAGATAGAGACATGATTCTGGGCTTAAAATGAGCTTCACAGAGTCTATTTGCAGGGAAAAAATCAGCATTTCATTCTCATGGAGCCAAAAAGGAAAATTCTTCGCTACAAATTGATGTTAAAACTTTTATTTTTTCCAACTCGGGGTCAAAAAGTGAAAATTGCATTGTAGCGATGAATTAAGACGTTGGCACGTGTTCGCTCTTCGTTTCAGCTCATCAAACTGTGCGGCTGGAAAAAACATCATATTTTGTGTTATTTTTACTCGGAGAAGAGCGATTTTCGTTTGAAAATTGATGAAAAATCGTCATTTTCAAGCAAAAATCAGGGTAATGGGCAAAATTCATATCTCGTTGAAAAATTGACATAGACACATGATTCTGGGCTTAATCTGAGCTTCACAGAGTCTTTTTGCAGGGAAAGAATCAGCATTTTATTCTCATGGAGCCAAGAAGATAAATCCTTCGCTACAAATTGATGTTAAAACTTTGATTTTTTCCAACTCGTGGTCAAAAAGTGAAAATTGCATTGTGAAAATTGAGACGGTAACACGTGTTTGCTATTCGTTTCAGCTTATCAAACTGTGTGACTGCAAAAAAAATCATATTTTGTGACATTTTTACTCGGAGAAGCGCGATTTTCGTTTGAAAATTGATGAAAAATCGTCATTTTAAAGCAAAAATCATGGTAATGGGCAAAAATTCATATCTCGGTGAAAAATTGAGATAGAGACATGATTCTGGACATACATTGAGCTTCACAGAGTCTATTTGCAGGGAAATAATCAGCAATCTATTCTCATGGAGCCAAGAAGAAAAATTCTTCGCTACAAATTGATGTTAAAACTTGGATTTTTTCCAACTCGTGGTCAAAAAGTGAAAATTGCATTGTCGCGATAAATTGAGACGTTAACACGTGTTTGCTATTCGTTTCAGCTTATCAAACTGTGTGACTCAAAAAAATCATATTTTGTGCCATTTTTACTCGGAGAAGCGCGATTTTCGTTTGAAAATTGATGAAAAATCGTCATTTTAAAGCAAAAATCATGGTAATGGGCAAAAATTCATATCTCGGTGAAAAATTGAGATAGAGACATGATTCTGGACTTACATTGAGCTTTACAGAGTCTTTTTGCAGGGAAAAAATCAGCATTTTATTCTCATGGAGCCAAGAAGATAAATCCTTCGCTACAAATTGATGTTAAAACTTTGATTTTTTCCAACTCGTGGTCAAAAAGTGAAAATTGCATGGTCGCGATAAATTGAGACGTTAGTACGTGTTTGCACTTCGTTTCAGCTTATCAAACTGTGTGACTGGAAAAAAAATCATATTTTGTGCCGTTTTTACTCGGAGAAGACCGATTTTCGTTTGAAAATTGATGAAAAATTGTCATATTCAAGCAAAAATCCTGGTAATGGGCAAAAATTCATATCTCGGTGAAAAATTGAGATAGACACATGATTCTGGGCTTCCATTGAGCTTCACAGAGTCTATTTGCAGGGAAAAAATCAGCATTTTATTCTCATGGAGCCAAAAATAAAATTCTTCGCTACAAATTGATGTTAAAACTTTTATTTTTTCCAACTAGGGGTCAAAAAGTGAAAATTGCATTGTAGCGATAAATTAAGACGTTGGCACGTGTTCGCTCTTCGTTTCAGCTCATCAAACTGTGCGGCTGGAAAAAAAATCATATTTTGTGCCATTTTTACTCGGAGAAGAGCGATTTTCGTTTGAAAATTGATGGAAAATCGTCATTTTCAAGCAAAAATCAGGGTAATGGGCAAAATTCATATCTCGTTGAAAAATTGACATAGACACATGATTCTGGGCTTAATCTGAGCTTCACAGAGTCTTTTTGCAGGGAAAGAATCAGCATTTTATTCTCATGGAGCCAAGAAGATAAATCCTTCGCTACAAATTGATGTTAAAACTTTGATTTTTTCCAACTCGTGGTCAAAAAGTGAAAATTGCATTGTGAAAATTGAGACGGTAACACGTGTTTGCTATTCGTTTCAGCTTATCAAACTGTGTGACTGCAAAAAAAATCATATTTTGTGACATTTTTACTCGGAGAAGCGCGATTTTCGTTTGAAAATTGATGAAAAATCGTCATTTTAAAGCAAAAATCATGGTAATGGGCAAAAATTCATATCTCGGTGAAAAATTGAGATAGAGACATGATTCTGGACATACAATGAGCTTCACAGAGTCTATTTGCAGGGAAATAATCAGCAATCTATTCTCATGGAGCCAAGAAGAAAAATTCTTCGCTACAAATTGATGTTAAAACTTGGATTTTTTCCAACTCGTGGTCAAAAAGTGAAAATTGCATTGTCGCGATAAATTGAGACGTTAACACGTGTTTGCTATTCGTTTCAGCTTATCAAACTGTGTGACTCAAAAAAATCATATTTTGTGCCATTTTTACTCGGAGAAGCGCGATTTTCGTTTGAAAATTGATGAAAAATCGTCATTTTAAAGCAAAAATCCTGGTAATGGGCAAAAATTCATATCTCGGTGAAAAATTGAGATAGAGACATGATTCTGGACTTACATTGAGCTTTACAGAGTCTTTTTGCAGGGAAAAAATCAGCATTTTATTCTCATGGAGCCAAGAAGATAAATCCTTCGCTACAAATTGATGTTAAAACTTTGATTTTTTCCAACTCGTGGTCAAAAAGTGAAAATTGCATTGTCGCGATAAATTGAGACGTTAACACGTGTTTGCTATTCGTTTCAGCTTATCAAACTGTGTGACTGCAAAAAAAATCATATTTTGTGCCATTTTTACTCGGAGAAGCGCGATTTTCGTTTGAAAATTGATGAAAAATCGTCATTTTAAAGCAAAAATCATGGTAATGGGCAAAAATTCATATCTCGGTGAAAAATTGAGATAGAGACATGATTCTGGACTTACATTGAGCTTCACAGAAACTATTGGCCGGGAAAAAATCAGCATGTCATTCTCATGGAGCCAAGAAGAAAAATTCTTCGCTACAAATTGATGTTAAAACTTTGATTTTTTCCAACTCGGGGTAAAAGTGAAAATTGCATTGTCGCGATAAATTGAGACGTTGGCACGTGTTTACTCTTCCTTTCAGCTTATCAAACAGTTTGACTGGAAAAAAAATCATATTTTGTGCCATTTTTACTCGGAGAAGCGCGATTTTCGTTTGAAAATTGATGAAAAATCGTCATTTTAAAGCAAAAATCATGGTAATGGGCAAATATTCATATCTCGGTGAAAAATTGAGATAGAGACATGATTCTGGACTTACATTGAGCTTTACAGAGTCTTTTTGCAGGGAAAAAATCAGCATTTTATTCTCATGGAGCCAAGAAGATAAATCCTTCGCTACAAATTGATGTTAAAACTTTGATTTTTTCCAACTCGTGGTCAAAAAGTGAAAATTGCATGGTCGCGATAAATTGAGACGTTAGTACGTGTTTGCACTTCGTTTCAGCTTATCAAACTGTGTGACTGGAAAAAAAATCATATTTTGTGCCGTTTTTACTCGGAGAAGACCGATTTTCGTTTGAAAATTGATGAAAAATTGTCATATTCAAGCAAAAATCCTGGTAATGGGCAAAAATTCATATCTCGGTGAAAAATTGAGATAGACACATGATTCTGGGCTTCCATTGAGCTTCACAGAGTCTATTTGCAGGGAAAAAATCAGCATTTTATTCTCATGGAGCCAAAAATAAAATTCTTCGCTACAAATTGATGTTAAAACTTTTATTTTTTCCAACTAGGGGTCAAAAAGTGAAAATTGCATTGTAGCGATAAATTAAGACGTTGGCACGTGTTCGCTCTTCGTTTCAGCTCATCAAACTGTGCGGCTGGAAAAAAAATCATATTTTGTGCCATTTTTACTCGGAGAAGAGCGATTTTCGTTTGAAAATTGATGGAAAATCGTCATTTTCAAGCAAAAATCAGGGTAATGGGCAAAATTCATATCTCGTTGAAAAATTGACATAGACACATGATTCTGGGCTTAATCTGAGCTTCACAGAGTCTTTTTGCAGGGAAAGAATCAGCATTTTATTCTCATGGAGCCAAGAAGATAAATCCTTCGCTACAAATTGATGTTAAAACTTTGATTTTTTCCAACTCGTGGTCAAAAAGTGAAAATTGCATTGTGAAAATTGAGACGGTAACACGTGTTTGCTATTCGTTTCAGCTTATCAAACTGTGTGACTGCAAAAAAAATCATATTTTGTGACATTTTTACTCGGAGAAGCGCGATTTTCGTTTGAAAATTGATGAAAAATCGTCATTTTAAAGCAAAAATCATGGTAATGGGCAAAAATTCATATCTCGGTGAAAAATTGAGATAGAGACATGATTCTGGACATACATTGAGCTTCACAGAGTCTATTTGCAGGGAAATAATCAGCAATCTATTCTCATGGAGCCAAGAAGAAAAATTCTTCGCTACAAATTGATGTTAAAACTTTGATTTTTTCCAACTCGTGGTCAAAAAGTGAAAATTGCATTGTAGCGATAAATTAAGACGTTGGCACGTGTTCGCTCTTCGTTTCAGCTCATCAAACTGTGCGGCTGGAAAAAAAATCATATTTTGTGCCATTTTTACTCGGAGAAGAGAGATTTTCGTTTGAAAATTGATGAAAAATCGTCATTTTCAAGCAAAAATCAGGGTAATGGGCAAAATTCATATCTCGGTGAGAAATTGAGATAGACACATGATTCTGGGCTCAATCTGAGGTTCACAGAGTCTTTTTGTAGGGAAAAAATCAGCATTCTATTCTCATGGAGCCAAGAAGATAAATCCTTCGCTACAAATTGATGTTAAAACTTTGATTTTTTCCAACTCGTGGTCAAAAAGTGAAAATTGCATGGTCGCGATAAATTGAGACGTTAGTACGTGTTTGCACTTCGTTTCAGCTTATCAAATAGTGTGACTGGAAAAAAAATCATATTTTGTGCCATTTTTACTCGGAGAAGAGCGATTTTCGTTTGAAAATTGATGGAAAATCGTCATTTTCAAGCAAAAATCAGGGTAATGGGCAAAATTCATATCTCGTTGAAAAATTGACATAGACACATGATTCTGGGCTTAATCTGAGCTTCACAGAGTCTTTTTGCAGGGAAAGAATCAGCATTTTATTCTCATGGAGCCAAGAAGATAAATCCTTCGCTACAAATTGATGTTAAAACTTTGATTTTTTCCAACTCGTGGTCAAAAAGTGAAAATTGCATTGTCGCGATAAATTGAGACGGTAACACGTGTTTGCTATTCGTTTCAGCTTATCAAACTGTGTGACTGCAAAAAAAATCATATTTTGTGACATTTTTACTCGGAGAAGCGCGATTTTCGTTTGAAAATTGATGAAAAATCGTCATTTTAAAGCAAAAATCATGGTAATGGGCAAAAATTCATATCTCGGTGAAAAATTGAGATAGAGACATGATTCTGGACATACATTGAGCTTCACAGAGTCTATTTGCAGGGAAATAATCAGCAATCTATTCTCATGGAGCCAAGAAGAAAAATTCTTCGCTACAAATTGATGTTAAAACTTGGATTTTTTCCAACTCGTGGTCAAAAAGTGAAAATTGCATTGTCGCGATAAATTGAGACGGTAACACGTGTTTGCTATTCGTTTCAGCTTATCAAACTGTGTGACTGCAAAAAAAATCATATTTTGTGACATTTTTACTCGGAAAAGCGCGATTTTCGTTTGAAAATTGATGAAAAATCGTAATTTTAAAGCAAAAATCATGGTAATGGGCAAAAATTCATATCTCGGTGAAAAATTGAGATAGAGACATGATTCTGGACATACATTGAGCTTCACAGAGTCTATTTGCAGGGAAATAATCAGCAATCTATTCTCATGGAGCCAAGAAGAAAAATTCTTCGCTACAAATTGATGTTAAAACTTGGATTTTTTCCAACTCGTGGTCAAAAAGTGAAAATTGCATTGTCGCGATAAATTGAGACGTTAACACGTGTTTGCTATTCGTTTCAGCTTATCAAACTGTGTGACTCAAAAAAATCATATTTTGTGCCATTTTTACTCGGAGAAGCGCGATTTTCGTTTGAAAATTGATGAAAAATCGTCATTTTAAAGCAAAAATCATGGTAATGGGCAAAAATTCATATCTCGGTGAAAAATTGAGATAGAGACATGATTCTGGACTTACATTGAGCTTTACAGAGTCTTTTTGCAGGGAAAAAATCAGCATTTTATTCTCATGGAGCCAAGAAGATAAATCCTTCGCTACAAATTGATGTTAAAACTTTGATTTTTTCCAACTCGTGGTCAAAAAGTGAAAATTGCATTGTCGCGATAAATTGAGACGTTAACACGTGTTTGCTATTCGTTTCAGCTTATCAAACTGTGTGACTGCAAAAAAAATCATATTTTGTGCCATTTTTACTCGGAGAAGCCCGATTTTCGTTTGAAAATTGATGAAAAATCGTCATTTTAAAGCAAAAATCATGGTAATGGGCAAAAATTCATATCTCGGTGAAAAGATGAGATAGAGACATGATTCTGGGCTTAAAATGAGCTTCACAGAGTCTATTTGCAGGGAAAAAATCAGCATTTCATTCTCATGGAGCCAAAAAGGAAAATTCTTCGCTACAAATTGATGTTAAAACTTTTATTTTTTCCAACTCGGGGTCAAAAAGTGAAAATTGCATTGTAGCGATGAATTAAGACGTTGGCACGTGTTCGCTCTTCGTTTCAGCTCATCAAACTGTGCGGCTGGAAAAAACATCATATTTTGTGTTATTTTTACTCGGAGAAGAGCGATTTTCGTTTGAAAATTGATGAAAAATCGTCATTTTCAAGCAAAAATCAGGGTAATGGGCAAAATTCATATCTCGGTGAGAAATTGAGATAGACACATGATTCTGGGCTTAATCTGAGCTTCACAGAGTCTTTTTTTAGGGAAAAAATCAGCATTCTATTCTCATGGAGCCAAGAAGATAAATCCTTCGCTACAAATTAATGTTAAAACTTTGATTTTTTCCAACTCGTGGTCAAAAAGTGAAAATTGCATGGTCGCGATAAATTGAGACGTTAGTACGTGTTTGCACTTCGTTTCAGCTTATCAAACTGTGTGACTGGAAAAAAAATCATATTTTGTGCCGTTTTTACTCGGAGAAGACCGATTTTCGTTTGAAAATTGATGAAAAATCGTCATTTTCAAGCAAAAATCAGGGTAATGGGCAAAATTCATATGTCGGTAAAAAATTGACATAGACACATGATTCTGGGCTTAATCTGAGCTTCACAGAGTCTTTTTGCAGGGAAAAAATCAGCATTTTATTCTCATGGAGCCAAGAAGATGAATCCTTCGCTACAAATTGATGCTAAAACTTTGATTTTTTCCAACTCGTGGTCAAAAAGTGAAAATTGCATTGTCGCGATAAATTGAGACGTTAACACGTGTTTGCTATTCGTTTCAGCTTATCAAACTGTGTGACTGCAAAAAAAATCATATTTTGTGCCATTTTTACTCGGAGAAGCCCGATTTTCGTTTGAAAATTGATGAAAAATCGTCATTTTAAAGCAAAAATCATGGTAATGGGCAAAAATTCATATCTCGGTGAAAAATTGAGATAGAGACATGATTCTGGACTTACATTGAGCTTCACAGAGTCTATTGGCAGGGAAAAAATCAGCATTTCATTCTCATGGAGCCAAGAAGAAAAATTCTTCGCTACAAATTGATGTTAAAACTTTGATTTTTTCCAACTCGGGGTCAAAAAGTGAAAATTGCATTGTCGCGATAAATTGAGACGTTAGTACGTGTTTGCACTTCGTTTCAGCTTATCAAACTGTGTGACTGGAAAAAAAATCATATTTTGTGCCGTTTTTACTCGGAGAAGACCGATTTTCGTTTGAAAATTGATGAAAAATTGTCATATTCAAGCAAAAATCCTGGTAATGGGCAAAAATTCATATCTCGGTGAAAAATTGAGATAGACACATGATTCTGGGCTTCCATTGAGCTTCACAGAGTCTATTTGCAGGGAAAAAATCAGCATTTTATTCTCATGGAGCCAAAAATAAAATTCTTCGCTACAAATTGATGTTAAAACTTTTATTTTTTCCAACTAGGGGTCAAGAAGTGAAAATTGCATTGTAGCGATAAATTAAGACGTTGGCACGTGTTCGCTCTTCGTTTCAGCTCATCAAACTGTGCGGCTGGAAAAAAAATCATATTTTGTGCCATTTTTACTCGGAGAAGAGAGATTTTCGTTTGAAAATTGATGAAAAATCGTCATTTTCAAGCAAAAATCAGGGTAATGGGCAAAATTCATATCTCGGTGAGAAATTGAGATAGACACATGATTCTGGGCTCAATCTGAGGTTCACAGAGTCTTTTTGTAGGGAAAAAATCAGCATTCTATTCTCATGGAGCCAAGAAGATAAATCCTTCGCTACAAATTGATGTTAAAACTTTGATTTTTTCCAACTCGTGGTCAAAAAGTGAAAATTGCATGGTCGCGATAAATTGAGACGTTAGTACGTGTTTGCACTTCGTTTCAGCTTATCAAATAGTGTGACTGGAAAAAAAATCATATTTTGTGCCATTTTTACTCGGAGAAGAGCGATTTTCGTTTGAAAATTGATGGAAAATCGTCATTTTCAAGCAAAAATCAGGGTAATGGGCAAAATTCATATCTCGTTGAAAAATTGACATAGACACATGATTCTGGGCTTAATCTGAGCTTCACAGAGTCTTTTTGCAGGGAAAGAATCAGCATTTTATTCTCATGGAGCCAAGAAGATAAATCCTTCGCTACAAATTGATGTTAAAACTTTGATTTTTTCCAACTCGTGGTCAAAAAGTGAAAATTGCATTGTCGCGATAAATTGAGACGGTAACACGTGTTTGCTATTCGTTTCAGCTTATCAAACTGTGTGACTGCAAAAAAAATCATATTTTGTGACATTTTTACTCGGAGAAGCCCGATTTTCGTTTGAAAATTGATGAAAAATCGTCATTTTAAAGCAAAAATCATGGTAATGGGCAAAAATTCATATCTCGGTGAAAAGATGAGATAGAGACATGATTCTGGGCTTAAAATGAGCTTCACAGAGTCTATTTGCAGGGAAAAAATCAGCATTTCATTCTCATGGAGCCAAAAAGGAAAATTCTTCGCTACAAATTGATGTTAAAACTTTTATTTTTTCCAACTCAGGGTCAAAAAGTGAAAATTGCATTGTAGCGATGAATTAAGACGTTGGCACGTGTTCGCTCTTCGTTTCAGCTCATCAAACTGTGCGGCTGGAAAAAACATCATATTTTGTGTTATTTTTACTCGGAGAAGAGCGATTTTCGTTTGAAAATTGATGAAAAATCGTCATTTTCAAGCAAAAATCAGGGTAATGGGCAAAATTCATATCTCGGTGAGAAATTGAGATAGACACATGATTCTGGGCTTAATCTGAGCTTCACAGAGTCTTTTTTTAGGGAAAAAATCAGCATTCTATTCTCATGGAGCCAAGAAGATAAATCCTTCGCTACAAATTAATGTTAAAACTTTGATTTTTTCAAACTCGTGGTCAAAATGTGAAAATTGCATGGTCGCGATAAATTGAGACGTTAGTACGTGTTTGCACTTCGTTTCAGCTTATCAAACTGTGTGACTGGAAAAAAAATCATATTTTGTGCCATTTTTACTCGGAGAAGAGCGATTTTCGTTTGAAAATTGATGAATAATCGTCATTTTCAAGCAAAAATCATGGTAATGGGCAAAAATTCATATCTCGGTGAAAAGATGAGATAGAGACATGATTCTGGGCTTAAAATGAGCTTCACAGAGTCTATTTGCAGGGAAAAAATCAGCATTTCATTCTCATGGAGCCAAAAATAAAATTCTTCGCTACAAATTGATGTTAAAACTTTTATTTTTTCCAACTAGGGGTCAAAAAGTGAAAATTGCATTGTAGCGATAAATTAAGACGTTGGCACGTGTTCGCTCTTCGTTTCAGCTCATCAAACTATGCGGCTGGAAAAAAAATCATATTTTGTGCCATTTTTACTCGGAGAAGAGCGATTTTCGTTTGAAAATTGATGAAAAATCGTCATTTTCAAGCAAAAATCAGGGTAATGGGCAAAATTCATATCTCGGTGAGAAATTGAGATAGACACATGATTCTGGGCTTAATCTGAGCTTCACAGAGTCTTTTTGTAGGGAAAAAATCAGCATTCTATTCTCATGGAGCCAAGAAGATAAATCCTTCGCTACAAATTGATGTTAAAACTTTGATTTTTTCCAACTCGTGGTCAAAAAGTGAAAATTGCATGGTCGCGATAAATTGAGACGTTAGTACGTGTTTGCACTTCGTTTCAGCTTATCAAATAGTGTGACTGGAAAAAAAATCATATTTTGTGCCATTTTTACTCGGAGAAGAGCGATTTTCGTTTGAAAATTGATGGAAAATCGTCATTTTCAAGCAAAAATCAGGGTAATGGGCAAAATTCATATCTCGTTGAAAAATTGAGATAGAGACATGATTCTGGGCTTAATCTGAGCTTCACAGAGTCTTTTTGCAGGGAAAGAATCAGCATTTTATTCTCATGGAGCCAAGAAGATAAATCCTTCGCTACAAATTGATGTTAAAACTTTGATTTTTTCCAACTCGTGGTCAAAAAGTGAAAATTGCATTGTCGCGATAAATTGAGACGGTAACACGTGTTTGCTATTCGTTTCAGCTTATCAAACTGTGTGACTGCAAAAAAAATCATATTTTGTGACATTTTTACTCGGAGAAGCGCGATTTTCGTTTGAAAATTGATGAAAAATCGTCATTTTAAAGCAAAAATCATGGTAATGGGCAAAAATTCATATCTCGGTGAAAAATTGAGATAGAGACATGATTCTGGACATACATTGAGCTTCACAGAGTCTATTTGCAGGGAAATAATCAGCATTTTATTCTCATGGAGCCAAGAAGATAAATCCTTCGCTACAAATTGATGTTAAAACTTTGATTTTTTCCAACTCGTGGTCAAAAAGTGAAAATTGCATTGTCGCGATAAATTGAGACGGTAACACGTGTTTGCTATTCGTTTCAGCTTATCAAACTGTGTGACTGCAAAAAAAATCATATTTTGTGCCATTTTTACTCGGAGAAGCGCGATTTTCGTTTGAAAATTGATGAAAAATCGTCATTTTAAAGCAAAAATCATGGTAATGGGCAAAAATTCATATCTCGGTGAAAAATTGAGATAGAGACATGATTCTGGACTTACATTGAGCTTTACAGAGTCTTTTTGCAGGGAAAAAATCAGCATTTTATTCTCATGGAGCCAAGAAGATAAATCCTTCGCTACAAATTGATGTTAAAACTTTGATTTTTTCCAACTCGTGGTCAAAAAGTGAAAATTGCATTGTCGCGATAAATTGAGACGTTAACACGTGTTTGCTATTCGTTTCAGCTTATCAAACTGTGTGACTGCAAAAAAAATCATATTTTGTGCCATTTTTACTCGGAGAAGCGCGATTTTCGTTTGAAAATTGATGAAAAATCGTCATTTTAAAGCAAAAATCATGGTAATGGGCAAAAATTCATATCTCGGTGAAAAATTGAGATAGAGACATGATTCTGGACTTACATTGAGCTTCACAGAAACTATTGGCCGGGAAAAAATCAGCATGTCATTCTCATGGAGCCAAGAAGAAAAATTCTTCGCTACAAATTGATGTTAAAACTTTGATTTTTTCCAACTCGGGGTAAAAGTGAAAATTGCATTGTCGCGATAAATTGAGACGTTGGCACGTGTTTACTCTTCCTTTCAGCTTATCAAACAGTTTGACTGGAAAAAAAATCATATTTTGTGCCATTTTTACTCGGAGAAGCGCGATTTTCGTTTGAAAATTGATGAAAAATCGTCATTTTAAAGCAAAAATCATGGTAATGGGCAAATATTCATATCTCGGTGAAAAATTGAGATAGAGACATGATTCTGGACTTACATTGAGCTTTACAGAGTCTTTTTGCAGGGAAAAAATCAGCATTTTATTCTCATGGAGCCAAGAAGATAAATCCTTCGCTACAAATTGATGTTAAAACTTTGATTTTTTCCAACTCGTGGTCAAAAAGTGAAAATTGCATGGTCGCGATAAATTGAGACGTTAGTACGTGTTTGCACTTCGTTTCAGCTTATCAAACTGTGTGACTGGAAAAAAAATCATATTTTGTGCCGTTTTTACTCGGAGAAGACCGATTTTCGTTTGAAAATTGATGAAAAATTGTCATATTCAAGCAAAAATCCTGGTAATGGGCAAAAATTCATATCTCGGTGAAAAATTGAGATAGACACATGATTCTGGGCTTCCATTGAGCTTCACAGAGTCTATTTGCAGGGAAAAAATCAGCATTTTATTCTCATGGAGCCAAAAATAAAATTCTTCGCTACAAATTGATGTTAAAACTTTTATTTTTTCCAACTAGGGGTCAAAAAGTGAAAATTGCATTGTAGCGATAAATTAAGACGTTGGCACGTGTTCGCTCTTCGTTTCAGCTCATCAAACTGTGCGGCTGGAAAAAAAATCATATTTTGTGCCATTTTTACTCGGAGAAGAGCGATTTTCGTTTGAAAATTGATGGAAAATCGTCATTTTCAAGCAAAAATCAGGGTAATGGGCAAAATTCATATCTCGTTGAAAAATTGACATAGACACATGATTCTGGGCTTAATCTGAGCTTCACAGAGTCTTTTTGCAGGGAAAGAATCAGCATTTTATTCTCATGGAGCCAAGAAGATAAATCCTTCGCTACAAATTGATGTTAAAACTTTGATTTTTTCCAACTCGTGGTCAAAAAGTGAAAATTGCATTGTGAAAATTGAGACGGTAACACGTGTTTGCTATTCGTTTCAGCTTATCAAACTGTGTGACTGCAAAAAAAATCATATTTTGTGACATTTTTACTCGGAGAAGCGCGATTTTCGTTTGAAAATTGATGAAAAATCGTCATTTTAAAGCAAAAATCATGGTAATGGGCAAAAATTCATATCTCGGTGAAAAATTGAGATAGAGACATGATTCTGGACATACATTGAGCTTCACAGAGTCTATTTGCAGGGAAATAATCAGCAATCTATTCTCATGGAGCCAAGAAGAAAAATTCTTCGCTACAAATTGATGTTAAAACTTGGATTTTTTCCAACTCGTGGTCAAAAAGTGAAAATTGCATTGTCGCGATAAATTGAGACGTTAACACGTGTTTGCTATTCGTTTCAGCTTATCAAACTGTGTGACTCAAAAAAATCATATTTTGTGCCATTTTTACTCGGAGAAGCGCGATTTTCGTTTGAAAATTGATGAAAAATCGTCATTTTAAAGCAAAAATCATGGTAATGGGCAAAAATTCATATCTCGGTGAAAAATTGAGATAGAGACATGATTCTGGACTTACATTGAGCTTTACAGAGTCTTTTTGCAGGGAAAAAATCAGCATTTTATTCTCATGGAGCCAAGAAGATAAATCCTTCGCTACAAATTGATGTTAAAACTTTGATTTTTTCCAACTCGTGGTCAAAAAGTGAAAATTGCATTGTCGCGATAAATTAAGACGTTAACACGTGTTTGCTATTCGTTTCAGCTTATCAAACTGTGTGACTGCAAAAAAAATCATATTTTGTGCCATTTTTACTCGGAGAAGCGCGATTTTCGTTTGAAAATTGATGAAAAATCGTCATTTTAAAGCAAAAATCATGGTAATGGGCAAAAATTCATATCTCGGTGAAAAATTGAGATAGAGACATGATTCTGGACTCACATTGAGCTTCACAGAAACTATTGGCCGGGAAAAAATCAGCATGTCATTCTCATGGAGCCAAGAAGAAAAATTCTTCGCTACAAATTGATGTTAAAACTTTGATTTTTTCCAACTCGGGGTCAAAAAGTGAAAATTGCATTGTCGCGATAAATTGAGACGTTGGCACGTGTTTACTCTTCCTTTCAGCTTATCAAACAGTTTGACTGGAAAAAAAATCATATTTTGTGCCATTTTTACTCGGAGAAGAGCGATTTTCGTTTGAAAATTGATGAATAATCGTCATTTTCAAGCAAAAATCATGGTAATGGGCAAAAATTCATATCTCGGTGAAAAGATGAGATAGAGACATGATTCTGGGCTTAAAATGAGCTTCACAGAGTCTATTTGCAGGGAAAAAATCAGCATTTCATTCTCATGGAGCCAAAAATAAAATTCTTCGCTACAAATTGATGTTAAAACTTTTATTTTTTCCAACTAGGGGTCAAAAAGTGAAAATTGCATTGTAGCGATAAATTAAGACGTTGGCACGTGTTCGCTCTTCGTTTCAGCTCATCAAACTGTGCGGCTGGAAAAAAAATCATATTTTGTGCCATTTTTACTCGGAGAAGAGAGATTTTCGTTTGAAAATTGATGAAAAATCGTCATTTTCAAGCAAAAATCAGGGTAATGGGCAAAATTCATATCTCGGTGAGAAATTGAGATAGACACATGATTCTGGGCTCAATCTGAGGTTCACAGAGTCTTTTTGTAGGGAAAAAATCAGCATTCTATTCTCATGGAGCCAAGAAGATAAATCCTTCGCTACAAATTGATGTTAAAACTTTGATTTTTTCCAACTCGTGGTCAAAAAGTGAAAATTGCATGGTCGCGATAAATTGAGACGTTAGTACGTGTTTGCACTTCGTTTCAGCTTATCAAATAGTGTGACTGGAAAAAAAATCATATTTTGTGCCATTTTTACTCGGAGAAGAGCGATTTTCGTTTGAAAATTGATGGAAAATCGTCATTTTCAAGCAAAAATCAGGGTAATGGGCAAAATTCATATCTCGTTGAAAAATTGACATAGACACATGATTCTGGGCTTAATCTGAGCTTCACAGAGTCTTTTTGCAGGGAAAGAATCAGCATTTTATTCTCATGGAGCCAAGAAGATAAATCCTTCGCTACAAATTGATGTTAAAACTTTGATTTTTTCCAACTCGTGGTCAAAAAGTGAAAATTGCATTGTCGCGATAAATTGAGACGGTAACACGTGTTTGCTATTCGTTTCAGCTTATCAAACTGTGTGACTGCAAAAAAAATCATATTTTGTGACATTTTTACTCGGAGAAGCGCGATTTTCGTTTGAAAATTGATGAAAAATCGTCATTTTAAAGCAAAAATCATGGTAATGGGCAAAAATTCATATCTCGGTGAAAAATTGAGATAGAGACATGATTCTGGACATACATTGAGCTTCACAGAGTCTATTTGCAGGGAAATAATCAGCAATCTATTCTCATGGAGCCAAGAAGAAAAATTCTTCGCTACAAATTGATGTTAAAACTTGGATTTTTTCCAACTCGTGGTCAAAAAGTGAAAATTGCATTGTCGCGATAAATTGAGACGGTAACACGTGTTTGCTATTCGTTTCAGCTTATCAAACTGTGTGACTGCAAAAAAAATCATATTTTGTGACATTTTTACTCGGAAAAGCGCGATTTTCGTTTGAAAATTGATGAAAAATCGTCATTTTAAAGCAAAAATCATGGTAATGGGCAAAAATTCATATCTCGGTGAAAAATTGAGATAGAGACATGATTCTGGACATACATTGAGCTTCACAGAGTCTATTTGCAGGGAAATAATCAGCAATCTATTCTCATGGAGCCAAGAAGAAAAATTCTTCGCTACAAATTGATGTTAAAACTTGGATTTTTTCCAACTCGTGGTCAAAAAGTGAAAATTGCATTGTCGCGATAAATTGAGACGTTAACACGTGTTTGCTATTCGTTTCAGCTTATCAAACTGTGTGACTCAAAAAAATCATATTTTGTGCCATTTTTACTCGGAGAAGCGCGATTTTCGTTTGAAAATTGATGAAAAATCGTCATTTTAAAGCAAAAATCATGGTAATGGGCAAAAATTCATATCTCGGTGAAAAATTGAGATAGAGACATGATTCTGGACTTACATTGAGCTTTACAGAGTCTTTTTGCAGGGAAAAAATCAGCATTTTATTCTCATGGAGCCAAGAAGATAAATCCTTCGCTACAAATTGATGTTAAAACTTTGATTTTTTCCAACTCGTGGTCAAAAAGTGAAAATTGCATTGTCGCGATAAATTGAGACGTTAACACGTGTTTGCTATTCGTTTCAGCTTATCAAACTGTGTGACTGCAAAAAAAATCATATTTTGTGCCATTTTTACTCGGAGAAGCCCGATTTTCGTTTGAAAATTGATGAAAAATCGTCATTTTAAAGCAAAAATCATGGTAATGGGCAAAAATTCATATCTCGGTGAAAAGATGAGATAGAGACATGATTCTGGGCTTAAAATGAGCTTCACAGAGTCTATTTGCAGGGAAAAAATCAGCATTTCATTCTCATGGAGCCAAAAAGGAAAATTCTTCGCTACAAATTGATGTTAAAACTTTTATTTTTTCCAACTCGGGGTCAAAAAGTGAAAATTGCATTGTAGCGATGAATTAAGACGTTGGCACGTGTTCGCTCTTCGTTTCAGCTCATCAAACTGTGCGGCTGGAAAAAACATCATATTTTGTGTTATTTTTACTCGGAGAAGAGCGATTTTCGTTTGAAAATTGATGAAAAATCGTCATTTTCAAGCAAAAATCAGGGTAATGGGCAAAATTCATATCTCGGTGAGAAATTGAGATAGACACATGATTCTGGGCTTAATCTGAGCTTCACAGAGTCTTTTTTTAGGGAAAAAATCAGCATTCTATTCTCATGGAGCCAAGAAGATAAATCCTTCGCTACAAATTAATGTTAAAACTTTGATTTTTTCCAACTCGTGGTCAAAAAGTGAAAATTGCATGGTCGCGATAAATTGAGACGTTAGTACGTGTTTGCACTTCGTTTCAGCTTATCAAACTGTGTGACTGGAAAAAAAATCATATTTTGTGCCGTTTTTACTCGGAGAAGACCGATTTTCGTTTGAAAATTGATGAAAAATCGTCATTTTCAAGCAAAAATCAGGGTAATGGGCAAAATTCATATGTCGGTAAAAAATTGACATAGACACATGATTCTGGGCTTAATCTGAGCTTCACAGAGTCTTTTTGCAGGGAAAAAATCAGCATTTTATTCTCATGGAGCCAAGAAGATGAATCCTTCGCTACAAATTGATGCTAAAACTTTGATTTTTTCCAACTCGTGGTCAAAAAGTGAAAATTGCATTGTCGCGATAAATTGAGACGTTAACACGTGTTTGCTATTCGTTTCAGCTTATCAAACTGTGTGACTGCAAAAAAAATCATATTTTGTGCCATTTTTACTCGGAGAAGCCCGATTTTCGTTTGAAAATTGATGAAAAATCGTCATTTTAAAGCAAAAATCATGGTAATGGGCAAAAATTCATATCTCGGTGAAAAATTGAGATAGAGACATGATTCTGGACTTACATTGAGCTTCACAGAGTCTTTTTGCAGGGAAAAAATCAGCATTCCATTCTCATGGAGCCAAGAAGATAAATCCTTCGCTACAAATTGATGTTAAAACTTTGATTTTTTCCAACTCGTGGTCAAAAAGTGAAAATTGCATTGTCGCGATAAATTAAGACGTTAACACGTGTTTGCTATTCGTTTCAGCTTATCAAACTGTGTGACTGCAAAAAAAATCATATTTTGTGCCATTTTTACTCGGAGAAGCGCGATTTTCGTTTGAAAATTGATGAAAAATCGTCATTTTAAAGCAAAAATCATGGTAATGGGCAAAAATTCATATCTCGGTGAAAAATTGAGATAGAGACATGATTCTGGACTCACATTGAGCTTCACAGAAACTATTGGCCGGGAAAAAATCAGCATGTCATTCTCATGGAGCCAAGAAGAAAAATTCTTCGCTACAAATTGATGTTAAAACTTTGATTTTTTCCAACTCGGGGTCAAAAAGTGAAAATTGCATTGTCGCGATAAATTGAGACGTTGGCACGTGTTTACTCTTCCTTTCAGCTTATCAAACAGTTTGACTGGAAAAAAAATCATATTTTGTGCCATTTTTACTCGGAGAAGAGCGATTTTCGTTTGAAAATTGATGAATAATCGTCATTTTCAAGCAAAAATCATGGTAATGGGCAAAAATTCATATCTCGGTGAAAAGATGAGATAGAGACATGATTCTGGGCTTAAAATGAGCTTCACAGAGTCTATTTGCAGGGAAAAAATCAGCATTTCATTCTCATGGAGCCAAAAATAAAATTCTTCGCTACAAATTGATGTTAAAACTTTTATTTTTTCCAACTAGGGGTCAAAAAGTGAAAATTGCATTGTAGCGATAAATTAAGACGTTGGCACGTGTTCGCTCTTCGTTTCAGCTCATCAAACTGTGCGGCTGGAAAAAAAATCATATTTTGTGCCATTTTTACTCGGAGAAGAGAGATTTTCGTTTGAAAATTGATGAAAAATCGTCATTTTCAAGCAAAAATCAGGGTAATGGGCAAAATTCATATCTCGGTGAGAAATTGAGATAGACACATGATTCTGGGCTCAATCTGAGGTTCACAGAGTCTTTTTGTAGGGAAAAAATCAGCATTCTATTCTCATGGAGCCAAGAAGATAAATCCTTCGCTACAAATTGATGTTAAAACTTTGATTTTTTCCAACTCGTGGTCAAAAAGTGAAAATTGCATGGTCGCGATAAATTGAGACGTTAGTACGTGTTTGCACTTCGTTTCAGCTTATCAAATAGTGTGACTGGAAAAAAAATCATATTTTGTGCCATTTTTACTCGGAGAAGAGCGATTTTCGTTTGAAAATTGATGGAAAATCGTCATTTTCAAGCAAAAATCAGGGTAATGGGCAAAATTCATATCTCGTTGAAAAATTGACATAGACACATGATTCTGGGCTTAATCTGAGCTTCACAGAGTCTTTTTGCAGGGAAAGAATCAGCATTTTATTCTCATGGAGCCAAGAAGATAAATCCTTCGCTACAAATTGATGTTAAAACTTTGATTTTTTCCAACTCGTGGTCAAAAAGTGAAAATTGCATTGTCGCGATAAATTGAGACGGTAACACGTGTTTGCTATTCGTTTCAGCTTATCAAACTGTGTGACTGCAAAAAAAATCATATTTTGTGACATTTTTACTCGGAGAAGCGCGATTTTCGTTTGAAAATTGATGAAAAATCGTCATTTTAAAGCAAAAATCATGGTAATGGGCAAAAATTCATATCTCGGTGAAAAATTGAGATAGAGACATGATTCTGGACATACATTGAGCTTCACAGAGTCTATTTGCAGGGAAATAATCAGCAATCTATTCTCATGGAGCCAAGAAGAAAAATTCTTCGCTACAAATTGATGTTAAAACTTGGATTTTTTCCAACTCGTGGTCAAAAAGTGAAAATTGCATTGTCGCGATAAATTGAGACGGTAACACGTGTTTGCTATTCGTTTCAGCTTATCAAACTGTGTGACTGCAAAAAAAATCATATTTTGTGACATTTTTACTCGGAAAAGCGCGATTTTCGTTTGAAAATTGATGAAAAATCGTCATTTTAAAGCAAAAATCATGGTAATGGGCAAAAATTCATATCTCGGTGAAAAATTGAGATAGAGACATGATTCTGGACATACATTGAGCTTCACAGAGTCTATTTGCAGGGAAATAATCAGCAATCTATTCTCATGGAGCCAAGAAGAAAAATTCTTCGCTACAAATTGATGTTAAAACTTGGATTTTTTCCAACTCGTGGTCAAAAAGTGAAAATTGCATTGTCGCGATAAATTGAGACGTTAACACGTGTTTGCTATTCGTTTCAGCTTATCAAACTGTGTGACTCAAAAAAATCATATTTTGTGCCATTTTTACTCGGAGAAGCGCGATTTTCGTTTGAAAATTGATGAAAAATCGTCATTTTAAAGCAAAAATCATGGTAATGGGCAAAAATTCATATCTCGGTGAAAAATTGAGATAGAGACATGATTCTGGACTTACATTGAGCTTTACAGAGTCTTTTTGCAGGGAAAAAATCAGCATTTTATTCTCATGGAGCCAAGAAGATAAATCCTTCGCTACAAATTGATGTTAAAACTTTGATTTTTTCCAACTCGTGGTCAAAAAGTGAAAATTGCATTGTCGCGATAAATTGAGACGTTAACACGTGTTTGCTATTCGTTTCAGCTTATCAAACTGTGTGACTGCAAAAAAAATCATATTTTGTGCCATTTTTACTCGGAGAAGCCCGATTTTCGTTTGAAAATTGATGAAAAATCGTCATTTTAAAGCAAAAATCATGGTAATGGGCAAAAATTCATATCTCGGTGAAAAGATGAGATAGAGACATGATTCTGGGCTTAAAATGAGCTTCACAGAGTCTATTTGCAGGGAAAAAATCAGCATTTCATTCTCATGGAGCCAAAAAGGAAAATTCTTCGCTACAAATTGATGTTAAAACTTTTATTTTTTCCAACTCGGGGTCAAAAAGTGAAAATTGCATTGTAGCGATGAATTAAGACGTTGGCACGTGTTCGCTCTTCGTTTCAGCTCATCAAACTGTGCGGCTGGAAAAAACATCATATTTTGTGTTATTTTTACTCGGAGAAGAGCGATTTTCGTTTGAAAATTGATGAAAAATCGTCATTTTCAAGCAAAAATCAGGGTAATGGGCAAAATTCATATCTCGGTGAGAAATTGAGATAGACACATGATTCTGGGCTTAATCTGAGCTTCACAGAGTCTTTTTTTAGGGAAAAAATCAGCATTCTATTCTCATGGAGCCAAGAAGATAAATCCTTCGCTACAAATTAATGTTAAAACTTTGATTTTTTCCAACTCGGGGTCAAAAAGTGAAAATTGCATGGTCGCGATAAATTGAGACGTTAGTACGTGTTTGCACTTCGTTTCAGCTTATCAAACTGTGTGACTGGAAAAAAAATCATATTTTGTGCCGTTTTTACTCGGAGAAGACCGATTTTCGTTTGAAAATTGATGAAAAATCGTCATTTTCAAGCAAAAATCAGGGTAATGGGCAAAATTCATATGTCGGTAAAAAATTGACATAGACACATGATTCTGGGCTTAATCTGAGCTTCACAGAGTCTTTTTGCAGGGAAAAAATCAGCATTTTATTCTCATGGAGCCAAGAAGATGAATCCTTCGCTACAAATTGATGCTAAAACTTTGATTTTTTCCAACTCGTGGTCAAAAAGTGAAAATTGCATTGTCGCGATAAATTGAGACGTTAACACGTGTTTGCTATTCGTTTCAGCTTATCAAACTGTGTGACTGCAAAAAAAATCATATTTTGTGCCATTTTTACTCGGAGAAGCCCGATTTTCGTTTGAAAATTGATGAAAAATCGTCATTTTAAAGCAAAAATCATGGTAATGGGCAAAAATTCATATCTCGGTGAAAAATTGAGATAGAGACATGATTCTGGACTTACATTGAGCTTCACAGAGTCTATTGGCAGGGAAAAAATCAGCATTTCATTCTCATGGAGCCAAGAAGAAAAATTCTTCGCTACAAATTGATGTTAAAACTTTGATTTTTTCCAACTCGGGGTCAAAAAGTGAAAATTGCATTGTCGCGATAAATTGAGACGTTAGTACGTGTTTGCACTTCGTTTCAGCTTATCAAACTGTGTGACTGGAAAAAAAATCATATTTTGTGCCGTTTTTACTCGGAGAAGACCGATTTTCGTTTGAAAATTGATGAAAAATTGTCATATTCAAGCAAAAATCCTGGTAATGGGCAAAAATTCATATCTCGGTGAAAAATTGAGATAGACACATGATTCTGGGCTTCCATTGAGCTTCACAGAGTCTATTTGCAGGGAAAAAATCAGCATTTTATTCTCATGGAGCCAAAAATAAAATTCTTCGCTACAAATTGATGTTAAAACTTTTATTTTTTCCAACTAGGGGTCAAGAAGTGAAAATTGCATTGTAGCGATAAATTAAGACGTTGGCACGTGTTCGCTCTTCGTTTCAGCTCATCAAACTGTGCGGCTGGAAAAAAAATCATATTTTGTGCCATTTTTACTCGGAGAAGAGAGATTTTCGTTTGAAAATTGATGAAAAATCGTCATTTTCAAGCAAAAATCAGGGTAATGGGCAAAATTCATATCTCGGTGAGAAATTGAGATAGACACATGATTCTGGGCTCAATCTGAGGTTCACAGAGTCTTTTTGTAGGGAAAAAATCAGCATTCTATTCTCATGGAGCCAAGAAGATAAATCCTTCGCTACAAATTGATGTTAAAACTTTGATTTTTTCCAACTCGTGGTCAAAAAGTGAAAATTGCATTGTCGCGATAAATTGAGACGTTAGTACGTGTTTGCTCTTCGTTTCAGCTTATCAAACTGTGCGGCTGGAAAAGAAATCATATTTTGTGCCATTTTTACTCGGAGAAGCGCGATTTTCGTTTGAAAATTGATGAAAAATCGTCATTTTCAAGCAAAAATCAGGGTAATGGGCAAAATTCATATCTCGGTGAGAAATTGAGATAGACACATGATTCTGGGCTTAATCTGAGCTTCACAGAGTCTTTTTTTAGGGAAAAAATCAGCATTCTATTCTCATGGAGCCAAGAAGATTAATCCTTCGCTACAAATTAATGTTAAAACTTTGATTTTTTCAAACTCGTGGTCAAAAAGTGAAAATTGCATGGTCGCGATAAATTGAGACGTTAGTACGTGTTTGCACTTCGTTTCAGCTTATCAAACTGTGTGACTGGAAAAAAAATCATATTTTGTGCCATTTTTACTCGGAGAAGAGCGATTTTCGTTTGAAAATTGATGAATAATCGTCATTTTCAAGCAAAAATCATGGTAATGGGCAAAAATTCATATCTCGGTGAAAAGATGAGATAGAGACATGATTCTGGGCTTAAAATGAGCTTCACAGAGTACATTTGCAGGGAAAAAATCAGCATTTCATTCTCATGGAGCCAAAAATAAAATTCTTCGCTACAAATTGATGTTAAAACTTTTATTTTTTCCAACTAGGGGTCAAAAAGTGAAAATTGCATTGTAGCGATAAATTAAGACGTTGGCACGTGTTCGCTCTTCGTTTCAGCTCATCAAACTATGCGGCTGGAAAAAAAATCATATTTTGTGCCATTTTTACTCGGAGAAGAGCGATTTTCGTTTGAAAATTGATGAAAAATCGTCATTTTCAAGCAAAAATCAGGGTAATGGGCAAAATTCATATCTCGGTGAGAAATTGAGATAGACACATGATTCTGGGCTTAATCTGAGCATCACAGAGTCTTTTTGTAGGGAAAAAATCAGCATTCTATTCTCATGGAGCCAAGAAGATAAATCCTTCGCTACAAATTGATGTTAAAACTTTGATTTTTTCCAACTCGTGGTCAAAAAGTGAAAATTGCATGGTCGCGATAAATTGAGACGTTAGTACGTGTTTGCACTTCGTTTCAGCTTATCAAATAGTGTGACTGGAAAAAAAATCATATTTTGTGCCATTTTTACTCGGAGAAGAGCGATTTTCGTTTGAAAATTGATGGAAAATCGTCATTTTCAAGCAAAAATCAGGGTAATGGGCAAAATTCATATCTCGTTGAAAAATTGACATAGACACATGATTCTGGGCTTAATCTGAGCTTCACAGAGTCTTTTTGCAGGGAAAGAATCAGCATTTTATTCTCATGGAGCCAAGAAGATAAATCCTTCGCTACAAATTGATGTTAAAACTTTGATTTTTTCCAACTCGTGGTCAAAAAGTGAAAATTGCATTGTGAAAATTGAGACGGTAACACGTGTTTGCTATTCGTTTCAGCTTATCAAACTGTGTGACTGCAAAAAAAATCATATTTTGTGACATTTTTACTCGGAGAAGCGCGATTTTCGTTTGAAAATTGATGAAAAATCGTCATTTTAAAGCAAAAATCATGGTAATGGGCAAAAATTCATATCTCGGTGAAAAATTGAGATAGAGACATGATTCTGGACATACATTGAGCTTCACAGAGTCTATTTGCAGGGAAATAATCAGCAATCTATTCTCATGGAGCCAAGAAGAAAAATTCTTCGCTACAAATTGATGTTAAAACTTGGATTTTTTCCAACTCGTGGTCAAAAAGTGAAAATTGCATTGTCGCGATAAATTGAGACGTTAACACGTGTTTGCTATTCGTTTCAGCTTATCAAACTGTGTGACTCAAAAAAATCATATTTTGTGCCATTTTTACTCGGAGAAGCGCGATTTTCGTTTGAAAATTGATGAAAAATCGTCATTTTAAAGCAAAAATCATGGTAATGGGCAAAAATTCATATCTCGGTGAAAAATTGAGATAGAGACATTATTCTGGACTTACATTGAGCTTTACAGAGTCTTTTTGCAGGGAAAAAATCAGCATTTTATTCTCATGGAGCCAAGAAGATAAATCCTTCGCTACAAATTGATGTTAAAACTTTGATTTTTTCCAACTCGTGGTCAAAAAGTGAAAATTGCATTGTCGCGATAAATTGAGACGTTAACACGTGTTTGCTATTCGTTTCAGCTTATCAAACTGTGTGACTGCAAAAAAAATCATATTTTGTGCCATTTTTACTCGGAGAAGCGCGATTTTCGTTTGAAAATTGATGAAAAATCGTCATTTTAAAGCAAAAATCATGGTAATGGGCAAAAATTCATATCTCGGTGAAAAATTGAGATAGAGACATGATTCTGGACTTACATTGAGCTTCACAGAAACTATTGGCCGGGAAAAAATCAGCATGTCATTCTCATGGAGCCAAGAAGAAAAATTCTTCGCTACAAATTGATGTTAAAACTTTGATTTTTTCCAACTCGGGGTCAAAAAGTGAAAATTGCATTGTCGCGATAAATTGAGACGTTGGCACGTGTTTACTCTTCCTTTCAGCTTATCAAACAGTTTGACTGGAAAAAAAATCATATTTTGTGCCATTTTTACTCGGAGAAGAGCGATTTTCGTTTGAAAATTGATGAATAATCGTCATTTTCAAGCAAAAATCATGGTAATGGGCAAAAATTCATATCTCGGTGAAAAGATGAGATAGAGACATGATTCTGGGCTTAAAATGAGCTCCACAGAGTCTATTTGCAGGGAAAAAATCAGCATTTCATTCTCATGGAGCCAAAAAGGAAAATTCTTCGCTACAAATTGATGTTAAAACTTTTATTTTTTCCAACTCGGGGTCAAAAAGTGAAAATTGCATTGTAGCGATGAATTAAGACGTTGGCACGTGTTCGCTCTTCGTTTCAGCTCATCAAACTGTGCGGCTGGAAAAAACATCATATTTTGTGTTATTTTTACTCGGAGAAGAGCGATTTTCGTTTGAAAATTGATGAAAAATCGTCATTTTCAAGCAAAAATCAGGGTAATGGGCAAAATTCATATCTCGGTGAGAAATTGAGATAGACACATGATTCTGGGCTTAATCTGAGCTTCACAGAGTCTTTTTTTAGGGAAAAAATCAGCATTCTATTCTCATGGAGCCAAGAAGATAAATCCTTCGCTACAAATTAATGTTAAAATTTTGATTTTTTCCAACTCGTGGTCAAAAAGTGAAAATTGCATGGTCGCGATAAATTGAGACGTTAGTACGTGTTTGCACTTCGTTTCAGCTTATCAAACTGTGTGACTGGAAAAAAAATCATATTTTGTGCCGTTTTTACTCGGAGAAGACCGATTTTCGTTTGAAAATTGATGAAAAATCGTCATTTTCAAGCAAAAATCAGGGTAATGGGCAAAATTCATATGTCGGTAAAAAACTGACATAGACACATGATTCTGGGCTTAATCTGAGCTTCACAGAGTCTTTTTGCAGGGAAAAAATCAGCATTTTATTCTCATGGAGCCAAGAAGATGAATCCTTCGCTACAAATTGATGCTAAAACTTTGATTTTTTCCAACTCGTGGTCAAAAAGTGAAAATTGCATTGTCGCGATAAATTGAGACGTTAACACGTGTTTGCTATTCGTTTCAGCTTATCAAACTGTGTGACTGCAAAAAAAATCATATTTTGTGCCATTTTTACTCGGAGAAGCCCGATTTTCGTTTGAAAATTGATGAAAAATCGTCATTTTAAAGCAAAAATCATGGTAATGGGCAAAAATTCATATCTCGGTGAAAAATTGAGATAGAGACATGATTCTGGACTTACATTGAGCTTCACAGAGTCTATTGGCAGGGAAAAAATCAGCATTTCATTCTCATGGAGCCAAGAAGAAAAATTCTTCGCTACAAATTGATGTTAAAACTTTGATTTTTTCCAACTCGGGGTCAAAAAGTGAAAATTGCATTGTCGCGATAAATTGAGACGTTAGTACGTGTTTGCTCTTCGTTTCAGCTTATCAAACTGTGCGGCTGGAAAAGAAATCATATTTTGTGCCATTTTTACTCGGAGAAGCGCGATTTTCGTTTGAAAATTGATGAAAAATCGTCATTTTCAAGCAAAAATCAGGGTAATGGGCAAAATTCATATCTCGGTGAGAAATTGAGATAGACACATGATTCTGGGCTTAATCTGAGCTTCACAGAGTCTTTTTTTAGGGAAAAAATCAGCATTCTATTCTCATGGAGCCAAGAAGATTAATCCTTCGCTACAAATTAATGTTAAAACTTTGATTTTTTCAAACTCGTGGTCAAAAAGTGAAAATTGCATGGTCGCGATAAATTGAGACGTTAGTACGTGTTTGCACTTCGTTTCAGCTTATCAAACTGTGTGACTGGAAAAAAAATCATATTTTGTGCCATTTTTACTCGGAGAAGAGCGATTTTCGTTTGAAAATTGATGAATAATCGTCATTTTCAAGCAAAAATCATGGTAATGGGCAAAAATTCATATCTCGGTGAAAAGATGAGATAGAGACATGATTCTGGGCTTAAAATGAGCTTCACAGAGTCTATTTGCAGGGAAAAAATCAGCATTTCATTCTCATGGAGCCAAAAATAAAATTCTTCGCTACAAATTGATGTTAAAACTTTTATTTTTTCCAACTAGGGGTCAAAAAGTGAAAATTGCATTGTAGCGATAAATTAAGACGTTGGCACGTGTTCGCTCTTCGTTTCAGCTCATCAAACTATGCGGCTGGAAAAAAAATCATATTTTGTGCCATTTTTACTCGGAGAAGAGCGATTTTCGTTTGAAAATTGATGAAAAATCGTCATTTTCAAGCAAAAATCAGGGTAATGGGCAAAATTCATATCTCGGTGAGAAATTGAGATAGACACATGATTCTGGGCTTAATCTGAGCATCACAGAGTCTTTTTGTAGGGAAAAAATCAGCATTCTATTCTCATGGAGCCAAGAAGATAAATCCTTCGCTACAAATTGATGTTAAAACTTTGATTTTTTCCAACTCGTGGTCAAAAAGTGAAAATTGCATGGTCGCGATAAATTGAGACGTTAGTACGTGTTTGCACTTCGTTTCAGCTTATCAAATAGTGTGACTGGAAAAAAAATCATATTTTGTGCCATTTTTACTCGGAGAAGAGCGATTTTCGTTTGAAAATTGATGGAAAATCGTCATTTTCAAGCAAAAATCAGGGTAATGGGCAAAATTCATATCTCGTTGAAAAATTGACATAGACACATGATTCTGGGCTTAATCTGAGCTTCACAGAGTCTTTTTGCAGGGAAAGAATCAGCATTTTATTCTCATGGAGCCAAGAAGATAAATCCTTCGCTACAAATTGATGTTAAAACTTTGATTTTTTCCAACTCGTGGTCAAAAAGTGAAAATTGCATTGTGAAAATTGAGACGGTAACACGTGTTTGCTATTCGTTTCAGCTTATCAAACTGTGTGACTGCAAAAAAAATCATATTTTGTGACATTTTTACTCGGAGAAGCGCGATTTTCGTTTGAAAATTGATGAAAAATCGTCATTTTAAAGCAAAAATCATGGTAATGGGCAAAAATTCATATCTCGGTGAAAAATTGAGATAGAGACATGATTCTGGACATACATTGAGCTTCACAGAGTCTATTTGCAGGGAAATAATCAGCAATCTATTCTCATGGAGCCAAGAAGAAAAATTCTTCGCTACAAATTGATGTTAAAACTTGGATTTTTTCCAACTCGTGGTCAAAAAGTGAAAATTGCATTGTCGCGATAAATTGAGACGTTAACACGTGTTTGCTATTCGTTTCAGCTTATCAAACTGTGTGACTCAAAAAAATCATATTTTGTGCCATTTTTACTCGGAGAAGCGCGATTTTCGTTTGAAAATTGATGAAAAATCGTCATTTTAAAGCAAAAATCATGGTAATGGGCAAAAATTCATATCTCGGTGAAAAATTGAGATAGAGACATTATTCTGGACTTACATTGAGCTTTACAGAGTCTTTTTGCAGGGAAAAAATCAGCATTTTATTCTCATGGAGCCAAGAAGATAAATCCTTCGCTACAAATTGATGTTAAAACTTTGATTTTTTCCAACTCGTGGTCAAAAAGTGAAAATTGCATTGTCGCGATAAATTGAGACGTTAACACGTGTTTGCTATTCGTTTCAGCTTATCAAACTGTGTGACTGCAAAAAAAATCATATTTTGTGCCATTTTTACTCGGAGAAGCGCGATTTTCGTTTGAAAATTGATGAAAAATCGTCATTTTAAAGCAAAAATCATGGTAATGGGCAAAAATTCATATCTCGGTGAAAAATTGAGATAGAGACATGATTCTGGACTTACATTGAGCTTCACAGAAACTATTGGCCGGGAAAAAATCAGCATGTCATTCTCATGGAGCCAAGAAGAAAAATTCTTCGCTACAAATTGATGTTAAAACTTTGATTTTTTCCAACTCGGGGTCAAAAAGTGAAAATTGCATTGTCGCGATAAATTGAGACGTTGGCACGTGTTTACTCTTCCTTTCAGCTTATCAAACAGTTTGACTGGAAAAAAAATCATATTTTGTGCCATTTTTACTCGGAGAAGAGCGATTTTCGTTTGAAAATTGATGAATAATCGTCATTTTCAAGCAAAAATCATGGTAATGGGCAAAAATTCATATCTCGTTGAAAAATTGACATAGACACATGATTCTGGGCTTAATCTGAGCTTCACAGAGTCTTTTTGCAGGGAAAGAATCAGCATTTTATTCTCATGGAGCCAAGAAGATAAATCCTTCGCTACAAATTGATGTTAAAACTTTGATTTTTTCCAACTCGTGGTCAAAAAGTGAAAATTGCATGGTCGCGATAAATTGAGACGTTAGTACGTGTTTGCACTTCGTTTCAGCTTATCAAACTGTGTGACTGGAAAAAAAATCATATTTTGTGCCATTTTTACTCGGAGAAGCGCGATTTTCGTTTGAAAATTGAACAATTAAACGAACTTACCTGTAAGTGAAGTTCTATTGTAATTGTATAAGCGCCTCTTCCGAAATGATCACCATGTAGTACCTCCATTCCACACCGACGTCGCCACAATTTTTATAGCAGTTAAGTAAAAAAAACTGCGTCGCCCCTGTCGCGCATGCATTCCCCTACTTTCGTCATTATTTCAAAGCTTTAATCTGTCGTTTAGGGGTTTGCGTATCACGTAAACTGGGGCTTTTGGGTGGGAGTGATCATTTCGGAAGAGGCGCTTATACAATTACAATAGAACTTCACTTACAGGTAAGTTCGTTTAATTGTTCAATTGTATTTCGCGCCTCTTCCTCCATGATCACCATGTAGTTGTTGAAAGGCTGCAACAGCAGGAATATTTCGGCTGATAATCATTCACTTTGTGAAGTTCGAACATTTTTATTAGCGTAACATATTCTTGATTTATAAATAAACTTGTACTTTATATCAATCATGCGTGCTATTTGCACTTCAGAACGGACGTTGCAAACGCACTTTTGTGTGAGACAACATTCAAATTATAAAACTTTGCGAACGTGAGTGACCCAGTCGTCCATCCAGCCGTTTTCCTTATCGTCTCTATGTCTACACCATTTCTTTTTGCCGCCGAAGTTGAGGCATGGCGTGTACTGTGCGCCGTAAATATCTCTGTGTCTACGCCACTTTTCTTTAGAATCGTTTTGACCCAACGACTTAATGTCTGACTAGAGACCGCGCAGAAAGGTTTCTTAAATGATAAAAATACTGATTTTTCCCTATCTCGTATCCTTTCAGTTCTCTTTAAATAAGTCTCCAGCGCTGATGCTCCACACAATTTTCTATTATCCCTGAAAATTGGTAAGATCAGGATTGGCTGTTTTCGGTTCGGGCCCGATGTTTTGATGGGATCCGGGATTTTTATCTCTATTGCCTCGTCGCCTCTGACGATGTTGTCGATTTTTATTAGCGCAAAGGTCTGCATTCGATGTCCCGTTATCAAGGCTAGCAGCGTGATTAACTTCATGCTAAGATCTTTTAACGAGAGTTCCTCATTATCCGCCATTTTCGACAAAAACTCCAAAACTGTTCCCGGATTCCACGTAGAGTCATATTTCGGCGCTGACGGTCTCAGTTTAAACACCCCTTTGAAAAACCTTTTTATTTGGCCGTCTTGTCCAACCTCTTGTCCCACGATTAAGGCTATCGCCGATCGTAATGTATTTAGTGACCCGTATGAGGCGCCTTCCGCAAATTGTTCCGTGAGACACTTCAGGATATCCGAAATCGAGGCCGAGAAAGGTGATATCGAATTTTTGTTGCAGTAGGCCCACCATCGTCTTAGAGCTGATTCGTATTGTTTGATTGACGAGTCGCACAGCGAGGCTACCATTACGTCCGTCGTTGCAACTGAGGTTCCCTTCCTTTCGAACGCTCGCCTGATAAGTTCACGGCCACCAGGGAAATGTGTCGCCAGATCGGATGAGGTTCCCTGTTGTTCGAAAGTATTAGCTGAGCATTGGGCTTAAACAAGAGATGCTTCGAAATCGCGAGTGCTTGAATCATTGGGTACCAAGGCTGGCTGGGCCAGTCTGGTACAACTATAATACCCTGGGATTTTTCTTGTTTTATTTTTTGCAATATTCGCGAGATTATGGAAAATGGTGGAAATGCGTAAAAGAAATATGGCTTCCACGAGATGGTAAATGCATCGACGGCAAACGAACCCGGGTCGCGTCGCCATGACACGTACTTTTCGCATTTTGCATTGTTTCGTGTCGCGAACAAATCTATATCTGGTTCTCCGTAATTTTTTACGATTTCCCTGAACGCTGTGTCTGACAACTCGAACTCAGTTTCCGGCTCGAGTGCGCGAGACTCTTCGTCTGCTTCAATGTTCATTTTTGAGCTCACGTAGGATGCAAAGACCCAAATATTTTTTGACTCGCACCATTGCCATATTTGTCTCGCGATACGATTCAAATGTTTAAACTGAATGCTTCCCATTTTATTTATATATGAAATGGCAGTTGTGTTGTCTATCCGTAATAGTATCTGACAATTCGACACATTTTCCGCGAAGCATTTCAGTCCAAAAAATGCTGCGAGTAATTCCAGGTAATTAATATGCGCGAGTCGTTCATTTTCGGTCCAATGTCCCCGAGCTCGCTCGCCCTCGCAAAACGCTCCCCAGCCCGTTAACGACGCGTCCGAAAATATTTCCATGGCAAATTTTGAGTCTTTTATGGGGTTACATGCGTCTCGAATTGCATTCTTCCACCAGGCAAAATCGTTTGTTAAGTCTTTAGGAAGCCTCATGTAATTCTCGTAATTTCCCCCGTTTTCAGCTAAAGCTAAGAATTTTTCCCTTTCGAAAGCTTTCGTGTAGCCCCAGGCATAGTTGATCGCGAAACAGCTAGATGTCAATTTCCCCAGGAACTCCGCGAAGTCCCTGATTTTACATTTGTTTTTGATACTTATTCGCTTGATTTGATATTTGAGGCTTTCTTTTTTCGATTCCGGGAGCTCCACGGTCCATTTCGCTGAATCAAATATAAATCCGAGATATTGTACCCTTTGAGATGGAGCGAGAACACTTTTTTGCCCATTAACAATAAATCCTGTTTCCTCTAGTATTTTTAAGGTTTTTAAAACGTTACGCGAGCACTCTTCGTGAGAATCTCCCAATAGCAAAAAATCGTCTATGTATACCACCGACAAAAAACCTTGCTGCCTCAAGTAGGTAATAATCGGTTTCATCAATTTCGTGAATACATAGGGAGCGGTACACAGACCGAACGGGAGGCACGTAAATTCAAAAAGTTTGTTCTCGAATGTAAACCTGACGAATTTCCTATCAGCTTCATCGAGCGGAATCAGATAATATGCGTCCGTGAGATCTATGGTTGCCATGAAAACACCCGGACTCATTAGTTGGATAACCGTTTTTCGGTCCTCTATTTTGAAATGTTCGCATTGAATGAATTCATTGAGTCCTTTTAAATTTACTATTAATCTCGAAGATCCATTTGGCTTCGGCCGGAGAAAGATGTTGGACACAAATTGATTTTTGACCGGCAAGCACGGTACGATTGCTCCTTTTGCGAGCAGTTCGCGAATATGTAGAGATATCTGGGATCTCTCATCTGCCGGCCACGCCGTTTCTCGTGGAATTATTTCCTGATAGGGCCTATTTTTGAATGGTATTTTGTAGCCATTGACCCACGAGAGAATTTTTGAATCAGAGGTAAACCTCCGTCATTTGTGTTTGAATAATCGTAATCGCCCGGCCCTAATACCTACGGAATTTAGCGACGATGTCTCGAGTAGCTGCGATCCTTCTGCTGGTACGGCTTCCGGTACGGTTGGTTTGATTGCGTCCGCTGGGACGAGTGCGTCTTCGTTGGGTCCTGTCCTTTTTGCGGTCTCGACGTGTATTTTTGCCCGCTCATCGTCGCTGCCTGTGATTTTTGGTTGTACAGGCCAAGCGGGGCTCTGAAGTTTTTTGGGTTCCTTGTTGGTTGGTTTTTGGGCGGTGGCTTGAGGTCTTTAAGCGTTCGTTCCACCGACTTTACGCTCTTCAGTTTTTCTTCCAAATTCTGACCGCACAACCACTCGTCTACGTCCGAGTTCTGTATCATGTCCTTAATAGGACCGTTTACCCCGGTTAGGATCAGACTTTTTCGAACCGATGACTCCTCTCGTTGAAGGTCCAACAACAACTTTCCTGTGTCGCAAAGATATTCGATAATCAGGAGATTCTCGGCGTCCCCATTGCCGTTCAGCGCGATTGAGAGCGCTCTCCCGACGGCTGTGAGACAGCCGGCGATTCGCTCCTGCTTCGACGCTATTCGGATATCTCTTGTTATTGCGGCTTCAGTGGCCGCCGATTTCAACTCCGGATTTAATTTAGGAGCGTCCATCAGAGTGCAATTTTCGGGAATAGGATGTTTTTTCAGAATTTCTGATCGATCACTCAACGCTAGTCCCTTTTTTAAAATTTCGAGCCAACGCTCGGAGATATCCTCGTGTATCGCCGGACCTATGATTTTTTCTGGCGCGATACGCTTCCCCATAGCCTTCACGATTTCTTCTGGTAGAGCCCTTGTGTCATTTTTTCCCTCCGTTGTACTCTGATCGCCGGCTTCAATAGAAACTCGATTCTCTGGAGCCAGCATAACGTCCTTCGTGATCACGGGTACACCAGTGTATGTCGCGTCTCGCGATAGTAAGGGAGCGCTCGACGTTCCTTCCGTTTGCTCGAGGCCTTGTGGCCGATCGGGGTTTCCTGTAACCAGAACGTCGAAGCATGGTTCACTGAGACTATACATAGTCCAGTGACAGGCTACAGCCTGCATATGTTTTACGAGCGTATTACTGCGTAATGCCCGATTTGTTTGGCATATCTTTTTTCCCATAGCTTCCGCTATTTCCAGAAACGTTTCATGGCTGGGCTACAGCCCTTCTGACAGCTCTACAGAGACTGAAAGAATGCCCGTTTCATCCATCGTCGCACGTATCGCATTTGATCCCTGCAATAACCTAAAACAAAAATCAAGCCTCGGAATACTTACTGAAATCGTCCGGGATACATTCTCGTGCGCGTAGCATTTCCCGGTTATGTTCGTCGTCCATACGTCCGCCATTACTGTGCGGCGAGCTACAGCCCGATGATGCCGAGCTGTATTTTCTGTGACGCCTTTTCTTTTTCGCCTTGTTTGCACTAAGTTTTCTTTCCAGGCGTCTCAGTCGATCTTCAAGACGTTTTTCACGGTTTTCCGTGTCTGAATTTCTGTACGTTTTCCCCATTTTCCGTTACTTTTACGGAAACACGTTGTGGTTTTGTCGGCACAAAGATGAAGAATGACGAAAGTAGGGGAATGCATGCGCGACAGGGGCGACGCAGTTTTTTTTACTTAACTGCTATAAAAATTGTGGCGACGTCGGTGTGGAATGGAGGTACTACATGGTGATCATGGAGGAAGAGGCGCGAAATACAATTGATGAAAAATCGTCATTTTAAAGCAAAAATCATGGTAATGGGCAAAAATTCATATCTCGGTGAAAAATTGAGATAGAGACATGATTCTGGACATACATTGAGCTTCACAGAGTCTATTTGCAGGGAAATAATCAGCAATCTATTCTCATGGAGCCAAGAAGAAAAATTCTTCGCTACAAATTGATGTTAAAACTTGGATTTTTTCCAACTCGTGGTCAAAAAGTGAAAATTGCATTGTCGCGATAAATTGAGACGTTAACACGTGTTTGCTATTCGTTTCAGCTTATCAAACTGTGTGACTGCAAAAAAAATCATATTTTGTGCCATTTTTACTCGGAGAAGCCCGATTTTCGTTTGAAAATTGATGAAAAATCGTCATTTTAAAGCAAAAATCATGGTAATGGGCAAAAATTCATATCTCGGTGAAAAATTGAGATAGAGACATGATTCTGGACTTACATTGAGCTTCACAGAGTCTATTGGCAGGGAAAAAATCAGCATTTCATTCTCATGGAGCCAAGAAGAAAAATTCTTCGCTACAAATTGATGTTAAAACTTTTATTTTTTCCAACTCGGGGTCAAAAAGTGAAAATTGCATTGTCGCGATAAATTGAGACGTTAGTACGTGTTTGCTCATCGTTTCAGCTTATCAAACTGTGCGGCTGGAAAAGAAATCATATTTTGTGCCATTTTTACTCGGAGAAGCGCGATTTTCGTTTGAAAATTGATGAAAAATCGTCATTTTAAAGCAAAAATCATGGTAATGGGCAAAAATTCATATCTCGGTGAAAAGATGAGATAGAGACATGATTCTGGGCTTAAAATGAGCTTCACAGAGTCTATTTGCAGGGAAAAAATCAGCATTTCATTCTCATGGAGCCAAAAAGGAAAATTCTTCGCTACAAATTGATGTTAAAACTTTTATTTTTTCCAACTCGGGGTCAAAAAGTGAAAATTGCATTGTAGCGATGAATTAAGACGTTGGCACGTGTTCGCTCTTCGTTTCAGCTCATCAAACTGTGCGGCTGGAAAAAACATCATATTTTGTGTTATTTTTACTCGGAGAAGAGCGATTTTCGTTTGAAAATTGATGAAAAATCGTAATTTTCAAGCAAAAATCAGGGTAATGGGCAAAATTCATATCTCGGTGAGAAATTGAGATAGACACATGATTCTGGGCTTAATCTGAGCTTCACAGAGTCTTTTTTTAGGGAAAAAATCAGCATTCTATTCTCATGGAGCCGAGAAGATAAATCCTTCGCTACAAATTAATGTTAAAACTTTGATTTTTTCCAACTCGTGGTCAAAAAGTGAAAATTGCATGGTCGCGATAAATTGAGACGTTAGTACGTGTTTGCACTTCGTTTCAGCTTATCAAACTGTGTGACTGGAAAAAAAATCATATTTTGTGCCGTTTTTACTCGGAGAAGACCGATTTTCGTTTGAAAATTGATGAAAAATCGTCATTTTAAAGCAAAAATCAGGGTAATGGGCAAAATTCATATCTCGTTGAAAAATTGACATAGACACATGATTCTGGGCTTAATCTGAGCTTCACAGAGTCTTTTTGCAGGGAAAGAATCAGCATTTTATTCTCATGGAGCCAAGAAGATAAATCCTTCGCTACAAATTGATGTTAAAACTTTGATTTTTTCCAACTCGTGGTCAAAAAGTGAAAATTGCATTGTGAAAATTGAGACGGTAACACGTGTTTGCTATTCGTTTCAGCTTATCAAACTGTGTGACTGCAAAAAAAATCATATTTTGTGACATTTTTACTCGGAGAAGCGCGATTTTCGTTTGAAAATTGATGAAAAATCGTCATTTTAAAGCAAAAATCATGGTAATGGGCAAAAATTCATATCTCGGTGAAAAATTGAGATAGAGACATGATTCTGGACATACATTAAGCTTCACAGAGTCTATTTGCAGGGAAATAATCAGCAATCTATTCTCATGGAGCCAAGAAGAAAAATTCTTCGCTACAAATTGATGTTAAAACTTGGATTTTTTCCAACTCGTGGTCAAAAAGTGAAAATTGCATTGTCGCGATAAATTGAGACGTTAACACGTGTTTGCTATTCGTTTCAGCTTATCAAACTGTGTGACTCAAAAAAATCATATTTTGTGCCATTTTTACTCGGAGAAGCGCGATTTTCGTTTGAAAATTGATGAAAAATCGTCATTTTAAAGCAAAAATCATGGTAATGGGCAAAAATTCATATCTCGGTGAAAAATTGAGATAGAGACATGATTCTGGACTTACATTGAGCTTTACAGAGTCTTTTTGCAGGGAAAAAATCAGCATTTTATTCTCATGGAGCCAAGAAGATAAATCCTTCGCTACAAATTAATGTTAAAACTTTGATTTTTTCCAACTCGTGGTCAAAAAGTGAAAATTGCATGGTCGCGATAAATTGAGACGTTAGTACGTGTTTGCACTTCGTTTCAGCTTACCAAACTGTGTGACTGGAAAAAAAATCATATTTTGTGCCGTTTTTACTCGGAGAAGACCGATTTTCGTTTGAAAATTGATGAAAAATTGTCATATTCAAGCAAAAATCCTGGTAATGGGCAAAAATTCATATCTCGGTGAAAAATTGAGATAGACACATGATTCTGGGCTTCCATTGAGCTTCACAGAGTCTATTTGCAGGGAAAAAATCAGCATTTCATTCTCATGGAGCCAAAAATAAAATTCTTCGCTACAAATTGATGTTAAAACTTTTATTTTTTCCAACTAGGGGTCAAAAAGTGAAAATTGCATTGTAGCGATAAATTAAGACGTTGGCACGTGTTCGCTCTTCGTTTCAGCTCATCAAACTGTGCGGCTGGAAAAAAAATCATATTTTGTGCCATTTTTACTCGGAGAAGAGCGATTTTCGTTTGAAAATTGATGAAAAATCGTCATTTTCAAGCAAAAATCAGGGTAATGGGCAAAATTCATATCTCGGTGAGAAATTGAGATAGACACATGATTCTGGGCTTAATCTGAGCATCACAGAGTCTTTTTGTAGGGAAAAAATCAGCATTCTATTCTCATGGAGCCAAGAAGATAAATCCTTCGCTACAAATTGATGTTAAAACTTTGATTTTTTCCAACTCGTGGTCAAAAAGTGAAAATTGCATGGTCGCGATAAATTGAGACGTTAGTACGTGTTTGCACTTCGTTACAGCTTATCAAATAGTGTGACTGGAAAAAAAATCATATTTTGTGCCATTTTTACTCGGAGAAGAGCGATTTTCGTTTGAAAATTGATGGAAAATCGTCATTTTCAAGCAAAAATCAGGGTAATGGGCAAAATTCATATCTCGTTGAAAAATTGACATAGACACATGATTCTGGGCTTAATCTGAGCTTCACAGAGTCTTTTTGCAGGGAAAGAATCAGCATTTTATTCTCATGGAGCCAAGAAGATAAATCCTTCGCTACAAATTGATGTTAAAACTTTGATTTTTTCCAACTCGTGGTCAAAAAGTGAAAATTGCATTGTGAAAATTGAGACGGTAACACGTGTTTGCTATTCGTTTCAGCTTATCAAACTGTGTGACTGCAAAAAAAATCATATTTTGTGACATTTTTACTCGGAGAAGCGCGATTTTCGTTTGAAAATTGATGAAAAATCGTCATTTTAAAGCAAAAATCATGGTAATGGGCAAAAATTCATATCTCGGTGAAAAATTGAGATAGAGACATGATTCTGGACATACATTAAGCTTCACAGAGTCTATTTGCAGGGAAATAATCAGCAATCTATTCTCATGGAGCCAAGAAGAAAAATTCTTCGCTACAAATTGATGTTAAAACTTGGATTTTTTCCAACTCGTGGTCAAAAAGTGAAAATTGCATTGTCGCGATAAATTGAGACGTTAACACGTGTTTGCTATTCGTTTCAGCTTATCAAACTGTGTGACTCAAAAAAATCATATTTTGTGCCATTTTTACTCGGAGAAGCGCGATTTTCGTTTGAAAATTGATGAAAAATCGTCATTTTAAAGCAAAAATCATGGTAATGGGCAAAAATTCATATCTCGGTGAAAAATTGAGATAGAGACATGATTCTGGACTTACATTGAGCTTTACAGAGTCTTTTTGCAGGGAAAAAATCAGCATTTTATTCTCATGGAGCCAAGAAGATAAATCCTTCGCTACAAATTAATGTTAAAACTTTGATTTTTTCCAACTCGTGGTCAAAAAGTGAAAATTGCATGGTCGCGATAAATTGAGACGTTAGTACGTGTTTGCACTTCGTTTCAGCTTACCAAACTGTGTGACTGGAAAAAAAATCATATTTTGTGCCGTTTTTACTCGGAGAAGACCGATTTTCGTTTGAAAATTGATGAAAAATTGTCATATTCAAGCAAAAATCCTGGTAATGGGCAAAAATTCATATCTCGGTGAAAAATTGAGATAGACACATGATTCTGGGCTTCCATTGAGCTTCACAGAGTCTATTTGCAGGGAAAAAATCAGCATTTCATTCTCATGGAGCCAAAAATAAAATTCTTCGCTACAAATTGATGTTAAAACTTTTATTTTTTCCAACTAGGGGTCAAAAAGTGAAAATTGCATTGTAGCGATAAATTAAGACGTTGGCACGTGTTCGCTCTTCGTTTCAGCTCATCAAACTGTGCGGCTGGAAAAAAAATCATATTTTGTGCCATTTTTACTCGGAGAAGAGCGATTTTCGTTTGAAAATTGATGAAAAATCGTCATTTTCAAGCAAAAATCAGGGTAATGGGCAAAATTCATATCTCGGTGAGAAATTGAGATAGACACATGATTCTGGGCTTAATCTGAGCATCACAGAGTCTTTTTGTAGGGAAAAAATCAGCATTCTATTCTCATGGAGCCAAGAAGATAAATCCTTCGCTACAAATTGATGTTAAAACTTTGATTTTTTCCAACTCGTGGTCAAAAAGTGAAAATTGCATGGTCGCGATAAATTGAGACGTTAGTACGTGTTTGCACTTCGTTACAGCTTATCAAATAGTGTGACTGGAAAAAAAATCATATTTTGTGCCATTTTTACTCGGAGAAGAGCGATTTTCGTTTGAAAATTGATGGAAAATCGTCATTTTCAAGCAAAAATCAGGGTAATGGGCAAAATTCATATCTCGTTGAAAAATTGACATAGACACATGATTCTGGGCTTAATCTGAGCTTCACAGAGTCTTTTTGCAGGGAAAGAATCAGCATTTTATTCTCATGGAGCCAAGAAGATAAATCCTTCGCTACAAATTGATGTTAAAACTTTGATTTTTTCCAACTCGTGGTCAAAAAGTGAAAATTGCATTGTGAAAATTGAGACGGTAACACGTGTTTGCTATTCGTTTCAGCTTATCAAACTGTGTGACTGCAAAAAAAATCATATTTTGTGACATTTTTACTCGGAGAAGCGCGATTTTCGTTTGAAAATTGATGAAAAATCGTCATTTTAAAGCAAAAATCATGGTAATGGGCAAAAATTCATATCTCGGTGAAAAATTGAGATAGAGACATGATTCTGGACATACATTAAGCTTCACAGAGTCTATTTGCAGGGAAATAATCAGCAATCTATTCTCATGGAGCCAAGAAGAAAAATTCTTCGCTACAAATTGATGTTAAAACTTGGATTTTTTCCAACTCGTGGTCAAAAAGTGAAAATTGCATTGTCGCGATAAATTGAGACGTTAACACGTGTTTGCTATTCGTTTCAGCTTATCAAACTGTGTGACTCAAAAAAATCATATTTTGTGCCATTTTTACTCGGAGAAGCGCGATTTTCGTTTGAAAATTGATGAAAAATCGTCATTTTAAAGCAAAAATCATGGTAATGGGCAAAAATTCATATCTCGGTGAAAAATTGAGATAGAGACATGATTCTGGACTTACATTGAGCTTTACAGAGTCTTTTTGCAGGGAAAAAATCAGCATTTTATTCTCATGGAGCCAAGAAGATAAATCCTTCGCTACAAATTGATGTTAAAACTTTGATTTTTTCCAACTCGTGGTCAAAAAGTGAAAATTGCATGGTCGCGATAAATTGAGACGTTAGTACGTGTTTGCACTTCGTTTCAGCTTATCAAATAGTGTGACTGGAAAAAAAGTCATATTTTGTGCCATTTTTACTCGGAGAAGAGCGATTTTCGTTTGAAAATTGATGAAAAATCGTCATTTTCAAGCAAAAATCAGGGTAATGGGCAAAATTCATATGTCGGTGAAAAATTGACATAGACACATGATTCTTGGCTTAATCTGAGCTTCACAGAGTCTTTTTGCAGGGAAAAAATCAGCATTTTATTCTCATAGAGCCAAGAAGATGAATCCTTCGCTACAAATTGATGTTAAAACTTTGATTTTTTCCAACTCGTGGTCAAAAAGTGAAAATTGCATTGTCGCGATAAATTGAGACGTTAACACGTGTTTGCTATTCGTTTCAGCTTATCAAACTGTGTGACTGCGAAGAAAATCATATTTTGTGCCATTTTTACTCGGAGAAGCCCGATTTTCGTTTGAAAATTGATGAAAAATCGTCATTTTAAAGCAAAAATCATGGTAATGGGCAAAAATTCATATCTCGGTGAAAAATTGAGATAGAGACATGATTCTGGACTTACATTGAGCTTCACAGAGTCTATTGGCAGGGAAAAAATCAGCATTTCATTCTCATGGAGCCAAGAAGAAAAATTCTTCGCTACAAATTGATGTTAAAACTTTGATTTTTTCCAACTCGGGGTCAAAAAGTGAAAATTGCATTGTCGCGATAAATTGAGACGTTAGTACGTGTTTGCTCTTCGTTTCAGCTTATCAAACTGTGCGGCTGGAAAAGAAATCATATTTTGTGCCATTTTTATTCGGAGAAGCGCGATTTTCGTTTGAAAATTGATGAAAAATCGTCATTTTAAAGCAAAAATCATGGTAATGGGCAAAAATTCATATCTCGGTGAAAAGATGAGATAGAGACATGATTCTGGGCTTAAAATGAGCTTCACAGAGTCTATTTGCAGGGAAAAAATCAGCATTTCATTCTCATGGAGCCAAAAAGGAAAATTCTTCGCTACAAATTGATGTTAAAACTTTTATTTTTTCCAACTCGGGGTCAAAAAGTGAAAATTGCATTGTAGCGATGAATTGAGACGTTGGCACGTGTTCGCTCTTCGTTTCAGCTCATCAAACTGTGCGGCTGGAAAAAACATCATATTTTGTGTTATTTTTACTCGGAGAAGAGCGATTTTCGTTTGAAAATTGATGAAAAATCGTCATTTTCAAGCAAAAATCAGGGTAATGGGCAAAATTCATATCTCGGTGAGAAATTGAGATAGACACATGATTCTGGGCTTAATCTGAGCTTCACAGAGTCTTTTTTTAGGGAAAAAATCAGCATTCTATTCTCATGGAGCCAAGAAGATAAATCCTTCGCTACAAATTAATGTTAAAACTTTGATTTTTTCAAACTCGTGGTCAAAAAGTGAAAATTGCATGGTCGCGATAAATTGAGACGTTAGTACGTGTTTGCACTTCGTTTCAGCTTATCAAATAGTGTGACTGGAAAAAAAATCATATTTTGTGCCATTTTTACTCGGAGAAGAGCGATTTTCGTTTGAAAATTGATGGAAAATCGTCATTTTCAAGCAAAAATCAGGGTAATGGGCAAAATTCATATCTCGTTGAAAAATTGACATAGACACATGATTCTGGGCTTAATCTGAGCTTCACAGAGTCTTTTTGCAGGGAAAGAATCAGCATTTTATTCTCATGGAGCCAAGAAGATAAATCCTTCGCTACAAATTGATGTTAAAACTTTGATTTTTTCCAACTCGTGGTCAAAAAGTGAAAATTGCATTGTGAAAATTGAGACGGTAACACGTGTTTGCTATTCGTTTCAGCTTATCAAACTGTGTGACTGCAAAAAAAATCATATTTTGTGACATTTTTACTCGGAGAAGCGCGATTTTCGTTTGAAAATTGATGAAAAATCGTCATTTTAAAGCAAAAATCATGGTAATGGGCAAAAATTCATATCTCGGTGAAAAATTGAGATAGAGACATGATTCTGGACATACATTAAGCTTCACAGAGTCTATTTGCAGGGAAATAATCAGCAATCTATTCTCATGGAGCCAAGAAGAAAAATTCTTCGCTACAAATTGATGTTAAAACTTGGATTTTTTCCAACTCGTGGTCAAAAAGTGAAAATTGCATTGTCGCGATAAATTGAGACGTTAACACGTGTTTGCTATTCGTTTCAGCTTATCAAACTGTGTGACTCAAAAAAATCATATTTTGTGCCATTTTTACTCGGAGAAGCGCGATTTTCGTTTGAAAATTGATGAAAAATCGTCATTTTAAAGCAAAAATCATGGTAATGGGCAAAAATTCATATCTCGGTGAAAAATTGAGATAGAGACATGATTCTGGACTTACATTGAGCTTTACAGAGTCTTTTTGCAGGGAAAAAATCAGCATTTTATTCTCATGGAGCCAAGAAGATAAATCCTTCGCTACAAATTAATGTTAAAACTTTGATTTTTTCCAACTCGTGGTCAAAAAGTGAAAATTGCATGGTCGCGATAAATTGAGACGTTAGTACGTGTTTGCACTTCGTTTCAGCTTACCAAACTGTGTGACTGGAAAAAAAATCATATTTTGTGCCGTTTTTACTCGGAGAAGACCGATTTTCGTTTGAAAATTGATGAAAAATTGTCATATTCAAGCAAAAATCCTGGTAATGGGCAAAAATTCATATCTCGGTGAAAAATTGAGATAGACACATGATTCTGGGCTTCCATTGAGCTTCACAGAGTCTATTTGCAGGGAAAAAATCAGCATTTCATTCTCATGGAGCCAAAAATAAAATTCTTCGCTACAAATTGATGTTAAAACTTTTATTTTTTCCAACTAGGGGTCAAAAAGTGAAAATTGCATTGTAGCGATAAATTAAGACGTTGGCACGTGTTCGCTCTTCGTTTCAGCTCATCAAACTGTGCGGCTGGAAAAAAAATCATATTTTGTGCCATTTTTACTCGGAGAAGAGCGATTTTCGTTTGAAAATTGATGAAAAATCGTCATTTTCAAGCAAAAATCAGGGTAATGGGCAAAATTCATATCTCGGTGAGAAATTGAGATAGACACATGATTCTGGGCTTAATCTGAGCATCACAGAGTCTTTTTGTAGGGAAAAAATCAGCATTCTATTCTCATGGAGCCAAGAAGATAAATCCTTCGCTACAAATTGATGTTAAAACTTTGATTTTTTCCAACTCGTGGTCAAAAAGTGAAAATTGCATGGTCGCGATAAATTGAGACGTTAGTACGTGTTTGCACTTCGTTACAGCTTATCAAATAGTGTGACTGGAAAAAAAATCATATTTTGTGCCATTTTTACTCGGAGAAGAGCGATTTTCGTTTGAAAATTGATGGAAAATCGTCATTTTCAAGCAAAAATCAGGGTAATGGGCAAAATTCATATCTCGTTGAAAAATTGACATAGACACATGATTCTGGGCTTAATCTGAGCTTCACAGAGTCTTTTTGCAGGGAAAGAATCAGCATTTTATTCTCATGGAGCCAAGAAAATAAATCCTTCGCTACAAATTGATGTTAAAACTTTGATTTTTTCCAACTCGTGGTCAAAAAGTGAAAATTGCATTGTGAAAATTGAGACGGTAACACGTGTTTGCTATTCGTTTCAGCTTATCAAACTGTGTGACTGCAAAAAAAATCATATTTTGTGACATTTTTACTCGGAGAAGCGCGATTTTCGTTTGAAAATTGATGAAAAATCGTCATTTTAAAGCAAAAATCATGGTAATGGGCAAAAATTCATATCTCGGTGAAAAATTGAGATAGAGACATGATTCTGGACATACATTAAGCTTCACAGAGTCTATTTGCAGGGAAATAATCAGCAATCTATTCTCATGGAGCCAAGAAGAAAAATTCTTCGCTACAAATTGATGTTAAAACTTGGATTTTTTCCAACTCGTGGTCAAAAAGTGAAAATTGCATTGTCGCGATAAATTGAGACGTTAACACGTGTTTGCTATTCGTTTCAGCTTATCAAACTGTGTGACTCAAAAAAATCATATTTTGTGCCATTTTTACTCGGAGAAGCGCGATTTTCGTTTGAAAATTGATGAAAAATCGTCATTTTAAAGCAAAAATCATGGTAATGGGCAAAAATTCATATCTCGGTGAAAAATTGAGATAGAGACATGATTCTGGACTTACATTGAGCTTTACAGAGTCTTTTTGCAGGGAAAAAATCAGCATTTTATTCTCATGGAGCCAAGAAGATAAATCCTTCGCTACAAATTAATGTTAAAACTTTGATTTTTTCCAACTCGTGGTCAAAAAGTGAAAATTGCATGGTCGCGATAAATTGAGACGTTAGTACGTGTTTGCACTTCGTTTCAGCTTACCAAACTGTGTGACTGGAAAAAAAATCATATTTTGTGCCGTTTTTACTCGGAGAAGACCGATTTTCGTTTGAAAATTGATGAAAAATTGTCATATTCAAGCAAAAATCCTGGTAATGGGCAAAAATTCATATCTCGGTGAAAAATTGAGATAGACACATGATTCTGGGCTTCCATTGAGCTTCACAGAGTCTATTTGCAGGGAAAAAATCAGCATTTCATTCTCATGGAGCCAAAAATAAAATTCTTCGCTACAAATTGATGTTAAAACTTTTATTTTTTCCAACTAGGGGTCAAAAAGTGAAAATTGCATTGTAGCGATAAATTAAGACGTTGGCACGTGTTCGCTCTTCGTTTCAGCTCATCAAACTGTGCGGCTGGAAAAAAAATCATATTTTGTGCCATTTTTACTCGGAGAAGAGCGATTTTCGTTTGAAAATTGATGAAAAATCGTCATTTTCAAGCAAAAATCAGGGTAATGGGCAAAATTCATATCTCGGTGAGAAATTGAGATAGACACATGATTCTGGGCTTAATCTGAGCTTCACAGAGTCTTTTTGTAGGGAAAAAATCAGCATTCTATTCTCATGGAGCCAAGAAGATAAATCCTTCGCTACAAATTGATGTTAAAACTTTGATTTTTTCCAACTCGTGGTCAAAAAGTGAAAATTGCATGGTCGCGATAAATTGAGACGTTAGTACGTGTTTGCACTTCGTTTCAGCTTATCAAATAGTGTGACTGGAAAAAAAATCATATTTTGTGCCATTTTTACTCGGAGAAGAGCGATTTTCGTTTGAAAATTGATGGAAAATCGTCATTTTCAAGCAAAAATCAGGGTAATGGGCAAAATTCATATCTCGTTGAAAAATTGACATAGACACATGATTCTGGGCTTAATCTGAGCTTCACAGAGTCTTTTTGCAGGGAAAGAATCAGCATTTTATTCTCATGGAGCCAAGAAGATAAATCCTTCGCTACAAATTGATGTTAAAACTTTGATTTTTTCCAACTCGTGGTCAAAATGTGAAAATTGCATTGTCGCGATAAATTGAGACGGTAACACGTGTTTGCTATTCGTTTCAGCTTATCAAACTGTGTGACTGCAAAAAAATCATATTTTGTGACATTTTTACTCGGAGAAGCGCGATTTTCGTTTGAAAATTGATGAAAAATCGTCATTTTAAAGCAAAAATCATGGTAATGGGCAAAAATTCATATCTCGGTGAAAAATTGAGATAGAGACATGATTCTGGACATACATTGAGTTTCACAGAGTCTATTTGCAGGGAAATAATCAGCAATCTATTCTCATGGAGCCAAGAAGAAAAATTCTTCGCTACAAATTGATGTTAAAACTTGGATTTTTTCCAACTCGTGGTCAAAAAGTGAAAATTGCATTGTCGCGATAAATTGAGACGTTAACACGTGTTTGCTATTCGTTTCAGCTTATCAAACTGTGTGACTCAAAAAAATCATATTTTGTGCCATTTTTACTCGGAGAAGCGCGATTTTCGTTTGAAAATTGATGAAAAATCGTCATTTTAAAGCAAAAATCATGGTAATGGGCAAAAATTCATATCTCGGTGAAAAATTGAGATAGAGACATGATTCTGGACTTACATTGATCTTCACAGAAACTATTGGCCGGGAAAAAATCAGCATGTCATTCTCATAGAGCCAAGAAGAAAAATTCTTCGCTACAAATTGATGTTAAAACTTTGATTTTTTCCAACTCGGGGTCAAAAAGTGAAAATTGCATTGTCGCGATAAATTGAGACGTTGGCACGTGTTTACTCTTCCTTTCAGCTTATCAAACAGTTTGACTGGAAAAAAAATCATATTTTGTGCCATTTTTACTCGGAGAAGAGCGATTTTCGTTTGAAAATTGATGAATAATCGTCATTTTCAAGCAAAAATCATGGTAATGGGCAAAAATTCATATCTCGGTGAAAAGATGAGATAGAGACATGATTCTGGGCTTAAAATGAGCTTCACAGAGTCTATTTGCAGGGAAAAAATCAGCATTTCATTCTCATGGAGCCAAAAATAAAATTCTTCGCTACAAATTGATGTTAAAACTTTTATTTTTTCCAACTAGGGGTCAAAAAGTGAAAATTGCATTGTAGCGATAAATTAAGACGTTGGCACGTGTTCGCTCTTCGTTTCAGCTCATCAAACTGTGCGGCTGGAAAAAAAATCATATTTTGTGCCATTTTTACTCGGAGAAGAGCGATTTTCGTTTGAAAATTGATGAAAAATCGTCATTTTCAAGCAAAAATCAGGGTAATGGGCAAAATTCATATCTCGGTGAGAAATTGAGATAGACACATGATTCTGGGCTTAATCTGAGCTTCACAGAGTCTTTTTGTAGGGAAAAAATCAGCATTCTATTCTCATGGAGCCAAGAAGATAAATCCTTCGCTACAAATTGATGTTAAAACTTTGATTTTTTAGAACTCGTGGTCAAAAAGTGAAAATTGCATTGTCGCGATAAATTGAGACGTTAACACGTGTTTGCTATTCGTTTCAGCTTATCAAACTGTGTGACTGCAAAAAAAATCATATTTTGTGCCATTTTTACTCGGAGAAGCCCGATTTTCGTTTGAAAATTGATGAAAAATCGTCATTTTAAAGCAAAAATCATGGTAATGGGCAAAAATTCATATCTCGGTGAAAAATTGAGATAGAGACATGATTCTGGACTTACATTGAGCTTCACAGAGTCTATTGGCAGGGAAAAAATCAGCATTTCATTCTCATGGAGCCAAGAAGAAAAATTCTTCGCTACAAATTGATGTTAAAACTTTTATTTTTTCCAACTCGGGGTCAAAAAGTGAAAATTTCATTGTCGCGATAAATTGAGACGTTAGTACGTGTTTGCTCTTCGTTTCAGCTTATCAAACTGTGCGGCTGGAAAAGAAATCATATTTTGTGCCATTTTTACTCGGGGAAGCGCGATTTTCGTTTGAAAATTGATGAAAAATCGTCATTTTAAAGCAAAAATCATGGTAATGGGCAAAAATTCATATCTCGGTGAAAAATTGAGATAGAGACATGATTCTGGATATACATTGAGCTTCACAGAGTCTATTTGCAGGGAAATAATCAGCAATCTATTCTCATGGAGCCAAGAAGAAAAATTCTTCGCTACAAATTGATGTTAAAACTTGGATTTTTTCCAACTCGTGGTCAAAAAGTGAAAATTGCATTGTCGCGATAAATTGAGACGTTAACACGTGTTTGCTATTCGTTTCAGCTTATCAAACTGTGTGACTCAAAAAAATCATATTTTGTGCCATTTTTACTCGGAGAAGCGCGATTTTCGTTTGAAAATTGATGAAAAATTGTCATTTTCAAGTAAAAATCAGGGTAATGGGCAAAATTCATATCTCGGTGAGAAATTGAGATAGACACATGATTCTGGGCTCAATCTGAGCTTCACAGAGTCTTTTTTTAGGGAAAAAATCAGCATTCTATTCTCATGGAGCCAAGAAGATAAATCCTTCGCTACAAATTAATGTTAAAACTTTGATTTTTTCCAACTCGTGGTCAAAAAGTGAAAATTGCATGGTCGCGATAAATTGAGACGTTAGTACGTGTTTGCACTTCGTTTCAGCTTATCAAACTGTGTGACTGGAAAAAAAATCATATTTTGTGCCATTTTTACTCGGAGAAGCGCGATTTTCGTTTGAAAATTGATGAAAAATTGTCATTTTAAAGCAAAAATCATGGTAATGGGCAAAAATTCATATCTCGGTGAAAAATTGAGATAGAGACATGATTCTGGGCTTAATCTGAGCTTCACAGAGTCTTTTTGCAGGGAAAAAATCAGCATTTTATTCTCATGGAGCCAAGAAGATGAATCCTTCGCTACAAATTGATGTTAAAACTTTGATTTTTTCCAACTCGTGGTCAAAAAGTGAAAATTGCATTGTCGCGATAAATTGAGACGTTAACACGTGTTTGCTATTCGTTTCAGCTTATCAAACTGTGTGACTGCAAAAAAAATCATATTTTGTGCCATTTTTACTCGGAGAAGCCCGATTTTCGTTTGAAAATTGATGAAAAATCGTCATTTTAAAGCAAAAATCATGGTAATGGGCAAAAATTCATATCTCGGTGAAAAATTGAGATAGAGACATGATTCTGGATTTACATTGAGCTTCACAGAGTCTATTGGCAGGGAAAAAATCAGCATTTCATTCTCATGGAGCCAAGAAGAAAAATTCTTCGCTACAAATTGATGTTAAAACTTTGATTTTTTCCAACTCGGGGTCAAAAAGTGAAAATTGCATTGTCGCGATAAATTGAGACGTTAGTACGTGTTTGCTCTTCGTTTCAGCTTATCAAACTGTGCGGCTGGAAAAGAAATCATATTTTGTGCCATTTTTACTCGGAGAAGCGCGATTTTCGTTTGAAAATTGATGAAAAATCGTCATTTTAAAGCAAAAATCATGGTAATGGGCAAAAATTCATATCTCGGTGAAAAGATGAGATAGAGACATGATTCTGGGCTTAAAATGAGCTTCACAGAGTCTATTTGCAGGGAAAAAATCAGCATTTCATTCTCATGGAGCCAAAAAGGAAAATTCTTCGCTACAAATTGATGTTAAAACTTTTATTTTTTCCAACTCGGGGTCAAAAAGTGAAAATTGCATTGTAGCGATGAATTCAGACGTTGGCACGTGTTCGTTCTTCGTTTCAGCTCATCAAACTGTGCGGCTGGAAAAAACATCATATTTTGTGTTATTTTTACTCGGAGAAGAGCGATTTTCGTTTGAAAATTGATGAAAAATCGTCATTTTCAAGCAAAAATCAGGGTAATGGGCAAAATTCATATCTCGGTGAGAAATTGAGATAGACACATGATTCTGGGCTCAATCTGAGCTTCACAGAGTCTTTTTTTAGGGAAAAAATCAGCATTCTATTCTCATGGAGCCAAGAAGATAAATCCTTCGCTACAAATTAATGTTAAAACTTTGATTTTTTCCAACTCGTGGTCAAAAAGTGAAAATTGCATTGTCGCGATAAATTGAGACGTTAACACGTGTTTGCTATTCGTTTCAGCTTATCAAACTGTGTGACTGCAAAAAAAATCATATTTTGTGCCATTTTTACTCGGAGAAGCCCGATTTTCGTTTGAAAATTGATGAAAAATCGTCATTTTAAAGCAAAAATCATGGTAATGGGCAAAAATTCATATCTCGGTGAAAAATTGAGATAGAGACATGATTCTGGACTTACATTGAGCTTCACAGAGTCTATTGGCAGGGAAAAAATCAGCATTTCATTCTCATGGAGCCAAGAAGAAAAATTCTTCGCTACAAATTGATGTTAAAACTTTGATTTTTTCCAACTCGGGGTCAAAAAGTGAAAATTGCATTGTCGCGATAAATTGAGACGTTAGTACGTGTTTGCTCTTTGTTTCAGCTTATCAAACTGTGCGGCTGGAAAAGAAATCATATTTTGTGCCATTTTTACTCGGAGAAGCGCGATTTTCGTTTGAAAATTGATGAAAAATCGTCATTTTAAAGCAAAAATCATGGTAATGGGCAAAAATTCATATCTCGGTGAAAAGATGATATAGAGACATGATTCTGGGCTTAAAATGAGCTTCACAGAGTCTATTTGCAGGGAAAAAATCAGCATTTCATTCTCATGGAGCCAAAAAGGAAAATTCTTCGCTACAAATTGATGTTAAAACTTTTATTTTTTCCAACTCGGGGTCAAAAAGTGAAAATTGCATTGTAGCGATGAATTAAGACGTTGGCACGTGTTCGCTCTTCGTTTCAGCTCATCAAACTGTGCGGCTGGAAAAAACATCATATTTTGTGTTATTTTTACTCGGAGAAGACCGATTTTCGTTTGAAAATTGATGAAAAATTGTCATATTCAAGCAAAAATCCTGGTAATGGGCAAAAATTCATATCTCGGTGAAAAATTGAGATAGACACATGATTCTGGGCTTCCATTGAGCTTCACAGAGTCTATTTGCAGGGAAAAAATCAGCATTTCATTCTCATGGAGCCAAAAATAAAATTCTTCGCTACAAATTGATGTTAAAACTTTTATTTTTTCCAACTAGGGGTCAAAAAGTGAAAATTGCATTGTAGCGATAAATTAAGACGTTGGCACGTGTTCGCTCTTCGTTTCAGCTCATCAAACTGTGCGGCTGGAAAAAAAATCATATTTTGTGCCATTTTTACTCGGAGAAGAGCGATTTTCGTTTGAAAATTGATGAAAAATCGTCATTTTCAAGCAAAAATCAGGGTAATGGGCAAAATTCATATCTCGGTGAGAAATTGAGATAGACACATGATTCTGGGCTTAATCTGAGCTTCACAGAGTCTTTTTGTAGGGAAAAAATCAGCATTCTATTCTCATGGAGCCAAGAAGATAAATCCTTCGCTACAAATTGATGTTAAAACTTTGATTTTTTCCAACTCGTGGTCAAAAAGTGAAAATTGCATGGTCGCGATAAATTGAGACGTTAGTACGTATTTGCACTTCGTTTCAGCTTATCAAATAGTGTGACTGGAAAAAAAGTCATATTTTGTGCCATTTTTACTCGGAGAAGAGCGATTTTCGTTTGAAAATTGATGAAAAATCGTCATTTTCAAGCAAAAATCAGGGTAATGGGCAAAATTCATATGTCGGTGAGAAATTGACATAGACACATGATTCTGGGCTTAATCTGAGCTTCACAGAGTCTTTTTGCAGGGAAAAAATCAGCATTTTATTCTCATGGAGCCAAGAAGATAAATCCTTCGCTACAAATTGATGTTAAAACTTTGATTTTTTCCAACTCGTGGTCAAAAAGTGAAAATTGCATGGTCGCGATAAATTGAGACGTTAGTACGTGTTTGCACTTCGTTTCAGCTTATCAAATAGTGTGACTGGAAAAAAAGTCATATTTTGTGCCATTTTTACTCGGAGAAGAGCGATTTTCGTTTGAAAATTGATGAAAAATCGTCATTTTCAAGCAAAAATCAGGGTAATGGGCAAAATTCATATGTCGGTGAGAAATTGACATAGACACATGATTCTGGGCTTAATCTGAGCTTCACAGAGTCTCTTTGCAGGGAAAAAATCAGCATTTTATTCTCATGGAGCCAAGAAGATGAATCCTTCGCTACAAATTGATGTTAAAACTTTGAATTTTCCAACTCGTGGTCAAAAAGTGAAAATTGCATTGTCGCGATAAATTGAGACGTTAACACGTGTTTGCTATTTGTTTCAGCTTATCAATCTGTGTGACTGCAACAAAAATCATATTTTGTGCCATTTTTACTCGGAGAAGCCCGATTTTCGTTTGAAAATTGATGAAAAATCGTCATTTTAAAGCAAAAATCATGGTAATGGGCAAAAATTCATATCTCGGTGAAAAATTGAGATAGAGACATGATTCTGGACTTACATTGAGCTTCACAGAGTCTATTGGCAGGGAAAAAATCAGCATTTCATTCTCATGGAGCCAAGAAGAAAAATTCTTCGCTACAAATTGATGTTAAAACTTTGATTTTTTCCAACTCGGGGTCAAAAAGTGAAAATTGCATTGTCGCGATAAATTGAGACGTTAGTACGTGTTTGCTCTTCGTTTCAGCTTATCAAACTGTGCGGCTGGAAAAGAAATCATATTTTGTGCCATTTTTACTCGGAGAAGCGCGATTTTCGTTTGAAAATTGATGAAAAATCGTCATTTTAAAGCAAAAATCATGGTAATGGGCAAAAATTCATATCTCGGTGAAAAATTGAGATAGAGACATGATTCTGGACATACATTGAGCTTCACAGAGTCTATTTGCAGGGAAATAATCAGCAATCTATTCTCATGGAGCCAAGAAGAAAAATTCTTCGCTACAAATTGATGTTAAAACTTGGATTTTTTCCAACTCGTGGTCAAAAAGTGAAAATTGCATTGTCGCGATAAATTGAGACGTTAACACGTGTTTGCTATTCGTTTCAGCTTAGAAAATTGATGAAAAATCGTCATTTTCAAGTAAAAATCAGGGTAATGGGCAAAATTCATATCTCGGTGAGAAATTGAGATAGACACATGATTCTGGGCTCAATCTGAGCTTCACAGAGTCTTTTTTTAGGGAAAAAATCAGCATTCTATTCTCATGGAGCCAAGAAGATAAATCCTTCGCTACAAATTAATGTTAAAACTTTGATTTTTTCCAACTCGTGGTCAAAAAGTGAAAATTGCATGGTCGCGATAAATTGAGACGTTAGTACGTGTTTGCACTTCGTTTCAGCTTATCAAACTGTGTGACTGGAAAAAAAATCATATTTTGTGCCATTTTTACTCGGAGAAGACCGATTTTCGTTTGAAAATTGATGAAAAATTGTCATATTCAAGCAAAAATCCTGGTAATGGGCAAAAATTCATATCTCGGTGAAAAATTGAGATAGACACATGATTCTGGGCTTCCATTGAGCTTCACAGAGTCTATTTGCAGGGAAAAAATCAGCATTTCATTCTCATGGAGCCAAAAATAAAATTCTTCGCTACAAATTGATGTTAAAACTTTTATTTTTTCCAACTAGGGGTCAAAAAGTGAAAATTGCATTGTAGCGATAAATTAAGACGTTGGCACGTGTTCGCTCTTCGTTTCAGCTCATCAAACTGTGCGGCTGGAAAAAAAATCATATTTTGTGCCATTTTTACTCGGAGAAGAGCGATTTTCGTTTGAAAATTGATGAAAAATCGTCATTTTCAAGCAAAAATCAGGGTAATGGGCAAAATTCATATCTCGGTGAGAAATTGAGATAGACACATGATTCTGGGCTTAATCTGAGCTTCACAGAGTCTTTTTGTAGGGAAAAAATCAGCATTCTATTCTCATGGAGCCAAGAAGATAAATCCTTCGCTACAAATTGATGTTAAAACTTTGATTTTATCCAACTCGTGGTCAAAAAGTGAAAATTGCATTGTCGCGATAAATTGAGACGTTAACACGTGTTTGCTATTCGTTTCAGCTTATCAAACTGTGTGACTGCAAAAAAAATCATATTTTGTGCCATTTTTACTCGGAGAAGCCCGATTTTCGTTTGAAAATTGATGAAAAATCGTCATTTTAAAGCAAAAATCATGGTAATGGGCAAAAATTCATATCTCGGTGAAAAATTGAGATAGAGACATGATTCTGGGCTTAATCTGAGCTTCACAGAGTCTTTTTGCAGGGAAAAAATCAGCATTTTATTCTCATGGAGCCAAGAAGATGAATCCTTCGCTACAAATTGATGTTAAAACTTTGATTTTTTCCAACTCGTGGTCAAAAAGTGAAAATTGCATTGTCGCGATAAATTGAGACGTTAACACGTGTTTGCTATTCGTTTCAGCTTATCAAACTGTGTGACTGCAAAAAAAATCATATTTTGTGCCATTTTTACTCGGAGAAGCCCGATTTTCGTTTGAAAATTGATGAAAAATCGTCATTTTAAAGCAAAAATCATGGTAATGGGCAAAAATTCATATCTCGGTGAAAAATTGAGATAGAGACATGATTCTGGATTTACATTGAGCTTCACAGAGTCTATTGGCAGGGAAAAAATCAGCATTTCATTCTCATGGAGCCAAGAAGAAAAATTCTTCGCTACAAATTGATGTTAAAACTTTGATTTTTTCCAACTCGGGGTCAAAAAGTGAAAATTGCATTGTCGCGATAAATTGAGACGTTAGTACGTGTTTGCTCTTCGTTTCAGCTTATCAAACTGTGCGGCTGGAAAAGAAATCATATTTTGTGCCATTTTTACTCGGAGAAGCGCGATTTTCGTTTGAAAATTGATGAAAAATCGTCATTTTAAAGCAAAAATCATGGTAATGGGCAAAAATTCATATCTCGGTGAAAAGATGAGATAGAGACATGATTCTGGGCTTAAAATGAGCTTCACAGAGTCTATTTGCAGGGAAAAAATCAGCATTTCATTCTCATGGAGCCAAAAAGGAAAATTCTTCGCTACAAATTGATGTTAAAACTTTTATTTTTTCCAACTCGGGGTCAAAAAGTGAAAATTGCATTGTAGCGATGAATTCAGACGTTGGCACGTGTTCGTTCTTCGTTTCAGCTCATCAAACTGTGCGGCTGGAAAAAACATCATATTTTGTGTTATTTTTACTCGGAGAAGAGCGATTTTCGTTTGAAAATTGATGAAAAATCGTCATTTTCAAGCAAAAATCAGGGTAATGGGCAAAATTCATATCTCGGTGAGAAATTGAGATAGACACATGATTCTGGGCTCAATCTGAGCTTCACAGAGTCTTTTTTTAGGGAAAAAATCAGCATTCTATTCTCATGGAGCCAAGAAGATAAATCCTTCGCTACAAATTAATGTTAAAACTTTGATTTTTTCCAACTCGTGGTCAAAAAGTGAAAATTGCATTGTCGCGATAAATTGAGACGTTAACACGTGTTTGCTATTCGTTTCAGCTTATCAAACTGTGTGACTGCAAAAAAAATCATATTTTGTGCCATTTTTACTCGGAGAAGCCCGATTTTCGTTTGAAAATTGATGAAAAATCGTCATTTTAAAGCAAAAATCATGGTAATGGGCAAAAATTCATATCTCGGTGAAAAATTGAGATAGAGACATGATTCTGGACTTACATTGAGCTTCACAGAGTCTATTGGCAGGGAAAAAATCAGCATTTCATTCTCATGGAGCCAAGAAGAAAAATTCTTCGCTACAAATTGATGTTAAAACTTTGATTTTTTCCAACTCGGGGTCAAAAAGTGAAAATTGCATTGTCGCGATAAATTGAGACGTTAGTACGTGTTTGCTCTTTGTTTCAGCTTATCAAACTGTGCGGCTGGAAAAGAAATCATATTTTGTGCCATTTTTACTCGGAGAAGCGCGATTTTCGTTTGAAAATTGATGAAAAATCGTCATTTTAAAGCAAAAATCATGGTAATGGGCAAAAATTCATATCTCGGTGAAAAGATGAGATAGAGACATGATTCTGGGCTTAAAATGAGCTTCACAGAGTCTATTTGCAGGGAAAAAATCAGCATTTCATTCTCATGGAGCCAAAAAGGAAAATTCTTCGCTACAAATTGATGTTAAAACTTTTATTTTTTCCAACTCGGGGTCAAAAAGTGAAAATTGCATTGTAGCGATGAATTAAGACGTTGGCACGTGTTCGCTCTTCGTTTCAGCTCATCAAACTGTGCGGCTGGAAAAAACATCATATTTTGTGTTATTTTTACTCGGAGAAGACCGATTTTCGTTTGAAAATTGATGAAAAATTGTCATATTCAAGCAAAAATCCTGGTAATGGGCAAAAATTCATATCTCGGTGAAAAATTGAGATAGACACATGATTCTGGGCTTCCATTGAGCTTCACAGAGTCTATTTGCAGGGAAAAAATCAGCATTTCATTCTCATGGAGCCAAAAATAAAATTCTTCGCTACAAATTGATGTTAAAACTTTTATTTTTTCCAACTAGGGGTCAAAAAGTGAAAATTGCATTGTAGCGATAAATTAAGACGTTGGCACGTGTTCGCTCTTCGTTTCAGCTCATCAAACTGTGCGGCTGGAAAAAAAATCATATTTTGTGCCATTTTTACTCGGAGAAGAGCGATTTTCGTTTGAAAATTGATGAAAAATCGTCATTTTCAAGCAAAAATCAGGGTAATGGGCAAAATTCATATCTCGGTGAGAAATTGAGATAGACACATGATTCTGGGCTTAATCTGAGCTTCACAGAGTCTTTTTGTAGGGAAAAAATCAGCATTCTATTCTCATGGAGCCAAGAAGATAAATCCTTCGCTACAAATTGATGTTAAAACTTTGATTTTTTAGAACTCGTGGTCAAAAAGTGAAAATTGCATTGTCGCGATAAATTGAGACGTTAACACGTGTTTGCTATTCGTTTCAGCTTATCAAACTGTGTGACTGCAAAAAAAATCATATTTTGTGCCATTTTTACTCGGAGAAGCCCGATTTTCGTTTGAAAATTGATGAAAAATCGTCATTTTAAAGCAAAAATCATGGTAATGGGCAAAAATTCATATCTCGGTGAAAAATTGAGATAGAGACATGATTCTGGACTTACATTGAGCTTCACAGAGTCTATTGGCAGGGAAAAAATCAGCATTTCATTCTCATGGAGCCAAGAAGAAAAATTCTTCGCTACAAATTGATGTTAAAACTTTTATTTTTTCCAACTCGGGGTCAAAAAGTGAAAATTTCATTGTCGCGATAAATTGAGACGTTAGTACGTGTTTGCTCTTCGTTTCAGCTTATCAAACTGTGCGGCTGGAAAAGAAATCATATTTTGTGCCATTTTTACTCGGGGAAGCGCGATTTTCGTTTGAAAATTGATGAAAAATCGTCATTTTAAAGCAAAAATCATGGTAATGGGCAAAAATTCATATCTCGGTGAAAAATTGAGATAGAGACATGATTCTGGATATACATTGAGCTTCACAGAGTCTATTTGCAGGGAAATAATCAGCAATCTATTCTCATGGAGCCAAGAAGAAAAATTCTTCGCTACAAATTGATGTTAAAACTTGGATTTTTTCCAACTCGTGGTCAAAAAGTGAAAATTGCATTGTCGCGATAAATTGAGACGTTAACACGTGTTTGCTATTCGTTTCAGCTTATCAAACTGTGTGACTCAAAAAAATCATATTTTGTGCCATTTTTACTCGGAGAAGCGCGATTTTCGTTTGAAAATTGATGAAAAATTGTCATTTTCAAGTAAAAATCAGGGTAATGGGCAAAATTCATATCTCGGTGAGAAATTGAGATAGACACATGATTCTGGGCTCAATCTGAGCTTCACAGAGTCTTTTTTTAGGGAAAAAATCAGCATTCTATTCTCATGGAGCCAAGAAGATAAATCCTTCGCTACAAATTAATGTTAAAACTTTGATTTTTTCCAACTCGTGGTCAAAAAGTGAAAATTGCATGGTCGCGATAAATTGAGACGTTAGTACGTGTTTGCACTTCGTTTCAGCTTATCAAACTGTGTGACTGGAAAAAAAATCATATTTTGTGCCATTTTTACTCGGAGAAGCGCGATTTTCGTTTGAAAATTGATGAAAAATTGTCATTTTAAAGCAAAAATCATGGTAATGGGCAAAAATTCATATCTCGGTGAAAAATTGAGATAGAGACATGATTCTGGGCTTAATCTGAGCTTCACAGAGTCTTTTTGCAGGGAAAAAATCAGCATTTTATTCTCATGGAGCCAAGAAGATGAATCCTTCGCTACAAATTGATGTTAAAACTTTGATTTTTTCCAACTCGTGGTCAAAAAGTGAAAATTGCATTGTCGCGATAAATTGAGACGTTAACACGTGTTTGCTATTCGTTTCAGCTTATCAAACTGTGTGACTGCAAAAAAAATCATATTTTGTGCCATTTTTACTCGGAGAAGCCCGATTTTCGTTTGAAAATTGATGAAAAATCGTCATTTTAAAGCAAAAATCATGGTAATGGGCAAAAATTCATATCTCGGTGAAAAATTGAGATAGAGACATGATTCTGGATTTACATTGAGCTTCACAGAGTCTATTGGCAGGGAAAAAATCAGCATTTCATTCTCATGGAGCCAAGAAGAAAAATTCTTCGCTACAAATTGATGTTAAAACTTTGATTTTTTCCAACTCGGGGTCAAAAAGTGAAAATTGCATTGTCGCGATAAATTGAGACGTTAGTACGTGTTTGCTCTTCGTTTCAGCTTATCAAACTGTGCGGCTGGAAAAGAAATCATATTTTGTGCCATTTTTACTCGGAGAAGCGCGATTTTCGTTTGAAAATTGATGAAAAATCGTCATTTTAAAGCAAAAATCATGGTAATGGGCAAAAATTCATATCTCGGTGAAAAGATGAGATAGAGACATGATTCTGGGCTTAAAATGAGCTTCACAGAGTCTATTTGCAGGGAAAAAATCAGCATTTCATTCTCATGGAGCCAAAAAGGAAAATTCTTCGCTACAAATTGATGTTAAAACTTTTATTTTTTCCAACTCGGGGTCAAAAAGTGAAAATTGCATTGTAGCGATGAATTCAGACGTTGGCACGTGTTCGTTCTTCGTTTCAGCTCATCAAACTGTGCGGCTGGAAAAAACATCATATTTTGTGTTATTTTTACTCGGAGAAGAGCGATTTTCGTTTGAAAATTGATGAAAAATCGTCATTTTCAAGCAAAAATCAGGGTAATGGGCAAAATTCATATCTCGGTGAGAAATTGAGATAGACACATGATTCTGGGCTCAATCTGAGCTTCACAGAGTCTTTTTTTAGGGAAAAAATCAGCATTCTATTCTCATGGAGCCAAGAAGATAAATCCTTCGCTACAAATTAATGTTAAAACTTTGATTTTTTCCAACTCGTGGTCAAAAAGTGAAAATTGCATTGTCGCGATAAATTGAGACGTTAACACGTGTTTGCTATTCGTTTCAGCTTATCAAACTGTGTGACTGCAAAAAAAATCATATTTTGTGCCATTTTTACTCGGAGAAGCCCGATTTTCGTTTGAAAATTGATGAAAAATCGTCATTTTAAAGCAAAAATCATGGTAATGGGCAAAAATTCATATCTCGGTGAAAAATTGAGATAGAGACATGATTCTGGACTTACATTGAGCTTCACAGAGTCTATTGGCAGGGAAAAAATCAGCATTTCATTCTCATGGAGCCAAGAAGAAAAATTCTTCGCTACAAATTGATGTTAAAACTTTTATTTTTTCCAACTCGGGGTCAAAAAGTGAAAATTGCATTGTCGCGATAAATTGAGACGTTAGTACGTGTTTGCTCTTTGTTTCAGCTTATCAAACTGTGCGGCTGGAAAAGAAATCATATTTTGTGCCATTTTTACTCGGAGAAGCGCGATTTTCGTTTGAAAATTGATGAAAAATCGTCATTTTAAAGCAAAAATCATGGTAATGGGCAAAAATTCATATCTCGGTGAAAAGATGAGATAGAGACATGATTCTGGGCTTAAAATGAGCTTCACAGAGTCTATTTGCAGGGAAAAAATCAGCATTTCATTCTCATGGAGCCAAAAAGGAAAATTCTTCGCTACAAATTGATGTTAAAACTTTTATTTTTTCCAACTCGGGGTCAAAAAGTGAAAATTGCATTGTAGCGATGAATTAAGACGTTGGCACGTGTTCGCTCTTCGTTTCAGCTCATCAAACTGTGCGGCTGGAAAAAACATCATATTTTGTGTTATTTTTACTCGGAGAAGACCGATTTTCGTTTGAAAATTGATGAAAAATTGTCATATTCAAGCAAAAATCCTGGTAATGGGCAAAAATTCATATCTCGGTGAAAAATTGAGATAGACACATGATTCTGGGCTTCCATTGAGCTTCACAGAGTCTATTTGCAGGGAAAAAATCAGCATTTCATTCTCATGGAGCCAAAAATAAAATTCTTCGCTACAAATTGATGTTAAAACTTTTATTTTTTCCAACTAGGGGTCAAAAAGTGAAAATTGCATTGTAGCGATAAATTAAGACGTTGGCACGTGTTCGCTCTTCGTTTCAGCTCATCAAACTGTGCGGCTGGAAAAAAAATCATATTTTGTGCCATTTTTACTCGGAGAAGAGCGATTTTCGTTTGAAAATTGATGAAAAATCGTCATTTTCAAGCAAAAATCAGGGTAATGGGCAAAATTCATATCTCGGTGAGAAATTGAGATAGACACATGATTCTGGGCTTAATCTGAGCTTCACAGAGTCTTTTTGTAGGGAAAAAATCAGCATTCTATTCTCATGGAGCCAAGAAGATAAATCCTTCGCTACAAATTGATGTTAAAACTTTGATTTTTTCCAACTCGTGGTCAAAAAGTGAAAATTGCATGGTCGCGATAAATTGAGACGTTAGTACGTATTTGCACTTCGTTTCAGCTTATCAAATAGTGTGACTGGAAAAAAAGTCATATTTTGTGCCATTTTTACTCGGAGAAGAGCGATTTTCGTTTGAAAATTGATGAAAAATCGTCATTTTCAAGCAAAAATCAGGGTAATGGGCAAAATTCATATGTCGGTGAGAAATTGACATAGACACATGATTCTGGGCTTAATCTGAGCTTCACAGAGTCTTTTTGCAGGGAAAAAATCAGCATTTTATTCTCATGGAGCCAAGAAGATAAATCCTTCGCTACAAATTGATGTTAAAACTTTGATTTTTTCCAACTCGTGGTCAAAAAGTGAAAATTGCATGGTCGCGATAAATTGAGACGTTAGTACGTGTTTGCACTTCGTTTCAGCTTATCAAATAGTGTGACTGGAAAAAAAGTCATATTTTGTGCCATTTTTACTCGGAGAAGAGCGATTTTCGTTTGAAAATTGATGAAAAATCGTCATTTTCAAGCAAAAATCAGGGTAATGGGCAAAATTCATATGTCGGTGAGAAATTGACATAGACACATGATTCTGGGCTTAATCTGAGCTTCACAGAGTCTCTTTGCAGGGAAAAAATCAGCATTTTATTCTCATGGAGCCAAGAAGATGAATCCTTCGCTACAAATTGATGTTAAAACTTTGAATTTTCCAACTCGTGGTCAAAAAGTGAAAATTGCATTGTCGCGATAAATTGAGACGTTAACACGTGTTTGCTATTTGTTTCAGCTTATCAATCTGTGTGACTGCAACAAAAATCATATTTTGTGCCATTTTTACTCGGAGAAGCCCGATTTTCGTTTGAAAATTGATGAAAAATCGTCATTTTAAAGCAAAAATCATGGTAATGGGCAAAAATTCATATCTCGGTGAAAAATTGAGATAGAGACATGATTCTGGACTTACATTGAGCTTCACAGAGTCTATTGGCAGGGAAAAAATCAGCATTTCATTCTCATGGAGCCAAGAAGAAAAATTCTTCGCTACAAATTGATGTTAAAACTTTGATTTTTTCCAACTCGGGGTCAAAAAGTGAAAATTGCATTGTCGCGATAAATTGAGACGTTAGTACGTGTTTGCTCTTCGTTTCAGCTTATCAAACTGTGCGGCTGGAAAAGAAATCATATTTTGTGCCATTTTTACTCGGAGAAGCGCGATTTTCGTTTGAAAATTGATGAAAAATCGTCATTTTAAAGCAAAAATCATGGTAATGGGCAAAAATTCATATCTCGGTGAAAAATTGAGATAGAGACATGATTCTGGACATACATTGAGCTTCACAGAGTCTATTTGCAGGGAAATAATCAGCAATCTATTCTCATGGAGCCAAGAAGAAAAATTCTTCGCTACAAATTGATGTTAAAACTTGGATTTTTTCCAACTCGTGGTCAAAAAGTGAAAATTGCATTGTCGCGATAAATTGAGACGTTAACACGTGTTTGCTATTCGTTTCAGCTTAGAAAATTGATGAAAAATCGTCATTTTCAAGTAAAAATCAGGGTAATGGGCAAAATTCATATCTCGGTGAGAAATTGAGATAGACACATGATTCTGGGCTCAATCTGAGCTTCACAGAGTCTTTTTTTAGGGAAAAAATCAGCATTCTATTCTCATGGAGCCAAGAAGATAAATCCTTCGCTACAAATTAATGTTAAAACTTTGATTTTTTCCAACTCGTGGTCAAAAAGTGAAAATTGCATGGTCGCGATAAATTGAGACGTTAGTACGTGTTTGCACTTCGTTTCAGCTTATCAAACTGTGTGACTGGAAAAAAAATCATATTTTGTGCCATTTTTACTCGGAGAAGACCGATTTTCGTTTGAAAATTGATGAAAAATTGTCATATTCAAGCAAAAATCCTGGTAATGGGCAAAAATTCATATCTCGGTGAAAAATTGAGATCGACACATGATTCTGGGCTTCCATTGAGCTTCACAGAGTCTATTTGCAGGGAAAAAATCAGCATTTCATTCTCATGGAGCCAAAAATAAAATTCTTCGCTACAAATTGATGTTAAAACTTTTATTTTTTCCAACTAGGGGTCAAAAAGTGAAAATTGCATTGTAGCGATAAATTAAGACGTTGGCACGTGTTCGCTCTTCGTTTCAGCTCATCAAACTGTGCGGCTGGAAAAAAAATCATATTTTGTGCCATTTTTACTCGGAGAAGAGCGATTTTCGTTTGAAAATTGATGAAAAATCGTCATTTTCAAGCAAAAATCAGGGTAATGGGCAAAATTCATATCTCGGTGAGAAATTGAGATAGACACATGATTCTGGGCTTAATCTGAGCTTCACAGAGTCTTTTTGTAGGGAAAAAATCAGCATTCTATTCTCATGGAGCCAAGAAGATAAATCCTTCGCTACAAATTGATGTTAAAACTTTGATTTTATCCAACTCGTGGTCAAAAAGTGAAAATTGCATTGTCGCGATAAATTGAGACGTTAACACGTGTTTGCTATTCGTTTCAGCTTATCAAACTGTGTGACTGCAAAAAAAATCATATTTTGTGCCATTTTTACTCGGAGAAGCCCGATTTTCGTTTGAAAATTGATGAAAAATCGTCATTTTAAAGCAAAAATCATGGTAATGGGCAAAAATTCATATCTCGGTGAAAAATTGAGATAGAGACATGATTCTGGATTTACATTGAGCTTCACAGAGTCTATTGGCAGGGAAAAAATCAGCATTTCATTCTCATGGAGCCAAGAAGAAAAATTCTTCGCTACAAATTGATGTTAAAACTTTGATTTTTTCCAACTCGGGGTCAAAAAGTGAAAATTGCATTGTCGCGATAAATTGAGACGTTAGTACGTGTTTGCTCTTCGTTTCAGCTTATCAAACTGTGCGGCTGGAAAAGAAATCATATTTTGTGCCATTTTTACTCGGAGAAGCGCGATTTTCGTTTGAAAATTGATGAAAAATCGTCATTTTAAAGCAAAAATCATGGTAATGGGCAAAAATTCATATCTCGGTGAAAAGATGAGATAGAGACATGATTCTGGGCTTAAAATGAGCTTCACAGAGTCTATTTGCAGGGAAAAAATCAGCATTTCATTCTCATGGAGCCAAAAAGGAAAATTCTTCGCTACAAATTGATGTTAAAACTTTTATTTTTTCCAACTCGGGGTCAAAAAGTGAAAATTGCATTGTAGCGATGAATTCAGACGTTGGCACGTGTTCGTTCTTCGTTTCAGCTCATCAAACTGTGCGGCTGGAAAAAACATCATATTTTGTGTTATTTTTACTCGGAGAAGAGCGATTTTCGTTTGAAAATTGATGAAAAATCGTCATTTTCAAGCAAAAATCAGGGTAATGGGCAAAATTCATATCTCGGTGAGAAATTGAGATAGACACATGATTCTGGGCTCAATCTGAGCTTCACAGAGTCTTTTTTTAGGGAAAAAATCAGCATTCTATTCTCATGGAGCCAAGAAGATAAATCCTTCGCTACAAATTAATGTTAAAACTTTGATTTTTTCCAACTCGTGGTCAAAAAGTGAAAATTGCATTGTCGCGATAAATTGAGACGTTAACACGTGTTTGCTATTCGTTTCAGCTTATCAAACTGTGTGACTGCAAAAAAAATCATATTTTGTGCCATTTTTACTCGGAGAAGCCCGATTTTCGTTTGAAAATTGATGAAAAATCGTCATTTTAAAGCAAAAATCATGGTAATGGGCAAAAATTCATATCTCGGTGAAAAATTGAGATAGAGACATGATTCTGGACATACATTGAGCTTCACAGAGTCTATTTGCAGGGAAATAATCAGCAATCTATTCTCATGGAGCCAAGAAGAAAAATTCTTCGCTACAAATTGATGTTAAAACTTGGATTTTTTCCAACTCGTGGTCAAAAAGTGAAAATTGCATTGTCGCGATAAATTGAGACGTTAACACGTGTTTGCTATTCGTTTCAGCTTAGAAAATTGATGAAAAATCGTCATTTTCAAGTAAAAATCAGGGTAATGGGCAAAATTCATATCTCGGTGAGAAATTGAGATAGACACATGATTCTGGGCTCAATCTGAGCTTCACAGAGTCTTTTTTTAGGGAAAAAATCAGCATTCTATTCTCATGGAGCCAAGAAGATAAATCCTTCGCTACAAATTAATGTTAAAACTTTGATTTTTTCCAACTCGTGGTCAAAAAGTGAAAATTGCATGGTCGCGATAAATTGAGACGTTAGTACGTGTTTGCACTTCGTTTCAGCTTATCAAACTGTGTGACTGGAAAAAAAATCATATTTTGTGCCATTTTTACTCGGAGAAGACCGATTTTCGTTTGAAAATTGATGAAAAATTGTCATATTCAAGCAAAAATCCTGGTAATGGGCAAAAATTCATATCTCGGTGAAAAATTGAGATAGACACATGATTCTGGGCTTCCATTGAGCTTCACAGAGTCTATTTGCAGGGAAAAAATCAGCATTTCATTCTCATGGAGCCAAAAATAAAATTCTTCGCTACAAATTGATGTTAAAACTTTTATTTTTTCCAACTAGGGGTCAAAAAGTGAAAATTGCATTGTAGCGATAAATTAAGACGTTGGCACGTGTTCGCTCTTCGTTTCAGCTCATCAAACTGTGCGGCTGGAAAAAAAATCATATTTTGTGCCATTTTTACTCGGAGAAGAGCGATTTTCGTTTGAAAATTGATGAAAAATCGTCATTTTCAAGCAAAAATCAGGGTAATGGGCAAAATTCATATCTCGGTGAGAAATTGAGATAGACACATGATTCTGGGCTTAATCTGAGCTTCACAGAGTCTTTTTGTAGGGAAAAAATCAGCATTCTATTCTCATGGAGCCAAGAAGATAAATCCTTCGCTACAAATTGATGTTAAAACTTTGATTTTATCCAACTCGTGGTCAAAAAGTGAAAATTGCATTGTCGCGATAAATTGAGACGTTAACACGTGTTTGCTATTCGTTTCAGCTTATCAAACTGTGTGACTGCAAAAAAAATCATATTTTGTGCCATTTTTACTCGGAGAAGCCCGATTTTCGTTTGAAAATTGATGAAAAATCGTCATTTTAAAGCAAAAATCATGGTAATGGGCAAAAATTCATATCTCGGTGAAAAATTGAGATAGAGACATGATTCTGGACTTACATTGAGCTTCACAGAGTCTATTGGCAGGGAAAAAATCAGCATTTCATTCTCATGGAGCCAAGAAGAAAAATTCTTCGCTACAAATTGATGTTAAAACTTTGATTTTTTCCAACTCGGGGTCAAAAAGTGAAAATTGCATTGTCGCGATAAATTGAGACGTTAGTACGTGTTTGCTCTTCGTTTCAGCTTATCAAACTGTGCGGCTGGAAAAGAAATCATATTTTGTGCCATTTTTACTCGGAGAAGCGCGATTTTCGTTTGAAAATTGATGAAAAATCGTCATTTTAAAGCAAAAATCATGGTAATGGGCAAAAATTCATATCTCGGTGAAAAGATGAGATAGAGACATGATTCTGGGCTTAAAATGAGCTTCACAGAGTCTATTTGCAGGGAAAAAATCAGCATTTCATTCTCATGGAGCCAAAAAGGAAAATTCTTCGCTACAAATTGATGTTAAAACTTTTATTTTTTCCAACTCGGGGTCAAAAAGTGAAAATTGCATTGTAGCGATGAATTAAGACGTTGGCACGTGTTCGTTCTTCGTTTCAGCTCATCAAACTGTGCGGCTGGAAAAAACATCATATTTTGTGTTATTTTTACTCGGAGAAGAGCGATTTTCGTTTGAAAATTGATGAAAAATCGTCATTTTCAAGCAAAAATCAGGGTAATGGGCAAAATTCATATCTCGGTGAGAAATTGAGATAGACACATGATTCTGGGCTTAATCTGAGCTTCACAGAGTCTATTTGCAGGGAAATAATCAGCAATCTATTCTCATGGAGCCAAGAAGAAAAATTCTTCGCTACAAATTGATGTTAAAACTTGGATTTTTTCCAACTCGTGGTCAAAAAGTGAAAATTGCATTGTCGCGATAAATTGAGACGTTAACACGTGTTTGCTATTCGTTTCAGCTTATCAAACTGTGTGACTGCAAAAAAAATCATATTTTGTGCCATTTTTACTCGGAGAAGCCCGATTTTCGTTTGAAAATTGATGAAAAATCGTCATTTTAAAGCAAAAATCATGGTAATGGGCAAAAATTCATATCTCGGTGAAAAATTGAGATAGAGACATGATTCTGGACTTACATTGATCTTCACAGAAACTATTGGCCGGGAAAAAATCAGCATGTCATTCTCATGGAGCCAAGAAGAAAAATTCTTCGCTACAAATTGATGTTAAAACTTTGATTTTTTCCAACTCGGGGTCAAAAAGTGAAAATTGCATTGTCACGATAAATTGAGACGTTAACACGTGTTTGCTATTCGTTTCAGCTTATCAAACTGTGTGACTGCAAAAAAAATCATATTTTGTGCCATTTTTACTCGGAGAAGCCCGATTTTCGTTTGAAAATTGATGAAAAATCGTCATTTTAAAGCAAAAATCATGGTAATGGGCAAAAATTCATATCTCGGTGAAAAATTGAGATAGAGACATGATTCTGGACTTACATTGAGCTTCACAGAGTCTATTGGCAGGGAAAAAATCAGCATTTCATTCTCATGGAGCCAAGAAGAAAAATTCTTCGCTACAAATTGATGTTAAAACTTTGATTTTTTCCAACTCGGGGTCAAAAAGTGAAAATTGCATTGTCGCGATAAATTGAGACGTTAGTACGTGTTTGCTCTTCGTTTCAGCTTATCAAACTGTGCGGCTGGAAAAGAAATCATATTTTGTGCCATTTTTACTCGGAGAAGCGCGATTTTCGTTTGAAAATTGATGAAAAATCGTCATTTTAAAGCAAAAATCATGGTAATGGGCAAAAATTCATATCTCGGTGAAAAGATGAGATAGAGACATGATTCTGGGCTTAAAATGAGCTTCACAGAGTCTATTTGCAGGGAAAAAATCAGCATTTCATTCTCATGGAGCCAAAAAGGAAAATTCTTCGCTACAAATTGATGTTAAAACTTTTATTTTTTCCAACTCGGGGTCAAAAAGTGAAAATTGCATTGTAGCGATGAATTAAGACGTTGGCACGTGTTCGTTCTTCGTTTCAGCTCATCAAACTGTGCGGCTGGAAAAAACATCATATTTTGTGTTATTTTTACTCGGAGAAGAGCGATTTTCGTTTGAAAATTGATGAAAAATCGTCATTTTCAAGCAAAAATCAGGGTAATGGGCAAAATTCATATCTCGGTGAGAAATTGAGATAGACACATGATTCTGGGCTTAATCTGAGCTTCACAGAGTCTATTTGCAGGGAAATAATCAGCAATCTATTCTCATGGAGCCAAGAAGAAAAATTCTTCGCTACAAATTGATGTTAAAACTTGGATTTTTTCCAACTCGTGGTCAAAAAGTGAAAATTGCATTGTCGCGATAAATTGAGACGTTAACACGTGTTTGCTATTCGTTTCAGCTTATCAAACTGTGTGACTCAAAAAAATCATATTTTGTGCCATTTTTACTCGGAGAAGCGCGATTTTCGTTTGAAAATTGATGAAAAATCGTCATTTTCAAGTAAAAATCAGGGTAATGGGCAAAATTCATATCTCGGTGAGAAATTGAGATAGACACATGATACTGGGCTCAATCTGAGCTTCCCAGAGTCTTTTTTTAGGGAAAAAATCAGCATTCTAATCTCATGGAGCCAAGAAGATAAATCCTTCGCTACAAATTAATGTTAAAACTTTGATTTTTTCCAACTCGTGGTCAAAAAGTGAAAATTGCATGGTCGCGATAAATTGAGACGTTAGTACGTGTTTGCACTTCGTTTCAGCTTATCAAACTGTGTGACTGGAAAAAAAATCATATTTTGTGCCATTTTTACTCGGAGAAGACCGATTTTCGTTTGAAAATTGATGAAAAATTGTCATATTCAAGCAAAAATCCTGGTAATGGGCAAAAATTCATATCTCGGTGAAAAATTGAGATAGACACATGATTCTGGGCTTCCATTGAGCTTCACAGAGTCTATTTGCAGGGAAAAAATCAGCATTTCATTGTCATGGAGCCAAAAATAAAATTCTCCGCTACAAATTGATGTTAAAACTTTTATTTTTTCCAACTAGGGGTCAAAAAGTGAAAATTGCATTGTAGCGATAAATTAAGACGTTGGCACGTGTTCGCTCTTCGTTTCAGCTCATCAAACTATGCGGCTGGAAAAAAAATCATATTTTGTGCCATTTTTACTCGGAGAAGAGCGATTTTCGTTTGAAAATTGATGAAAAATCGTCATTTTCAAGCAAAAATCAGGGTAATGGGCAAAAATTCATATCTCGGTGAAAAATTGAGATAGAGACATGATTCTGGACATACATTGAGCTTCACAGAGTCTATTTGCAGGGAAATAATCAGCAATCTATTCTCATGGAGCCAAGAAGAAAATTTCTTCGCTACAAATTGATGTTAAAACTTTGATTTTTTCCAACTCGTGGTCAAAAAGTGAAAATTGCATTGTCGCGATAAATTGAGACGTTAACACGTGTTTGCTATTCGTTTCAGCTTATCAAACTGTGTGACTCAAAAAAATCATATTTTGTGCCATTTTTACTCGGAGAAGCGCGATTTTCGTTTGAAAATTGATGAAAAATCGTCATTTTAAAGCAAAAATCATGGTAATGGGCAAAAATTCATATCTCGGTGAAAAATTGAGATAGAGACATGATTCTGGACTTACATTGAGCTTTACAGAGTCTTTTTGCAGGGAAAAAATCAGCATTTCATTCTCATGGAGCCAAGAAGAAAAATTCTTCGCTACAAATTGATGTTAAAACTTTGATTTTTTCCAACTCGTGGTCAAAAAGTGAAAATTGCATTGTCGCGATAAATTGAGACGTTAACACGTGTTTGCTATTCGTTTCAGCTCATCAAACTGTGTGACTGCAAAAAAAATCATATTTTGTGCCATTTTTACTCGGAGAAGACCGATTTTCGTTTGAAAATTGATGAAAAATTGTCATATTCAAGCAAAAATCCTGGTAATGGGCAAAAATTCATATCTCGGTGAAAAATTGAGATAGACACATGATTCTGGGCTTCCATTGAGCTTCACAGAGTCTATTTGCAGGGAAAAAATCAGCATTTCATTCTCATGGAGCCAAAAATAAAATTCTTCGCTACAAATTGATGTTAAAACTTTTATTTTTTCCAACTAGGGGTCAAAAAGTGAAAATTGCATTGTAGCGATAAATTAAGACGTTGGCACGTGTTCGCTCTTCGTTTCAGCTCATCAAACTATGCGGCTGGAAAAAAAATCATATTTTTTGCCATTTTTACTCGGAGAAGAGCGATTTTCGTTTGAAAATTGATGAAAAATCGTCATTTTCAAGCAAAAATCAGGGTAATGGGCAAAATTCATATCTCGGTGAGAAATTGAGATAGACACATGATTCTGGGCTTAATCTGAGCTTCACAGAGTCTTTTTTTAGGGAAAAAATCAGCATTCTTATCTCATGGAGCCAAGAAGATAAATCCTTCGCTACAAATTAATGTTAAAACTTTGATTTTTTCCAACTCGTGGTCAAAAAGTGAAAATTGCATTGTCGCGATAAATCGAGACGGTAACACGTGTTTGCTATTCGTTTCAGCTTATCAAACTGTGTGACTGCAAAAAAAATCATATTTTGTGACATTTTTACTCGGAGAAGCGCGATTTTCGTTTGAAAATTGATGAAAAATCGTCATTTTAAAGCAAAAATCATGGTAATGGGCAAAAATTCATATCTCGGTGAAAAATTGAGATAGAGACATGATTCTGGACATACATTGAGCTTCACAGAGTCTATTTGCAGGGAAATAATCAGCAATCTATTCTCATGGAGCCAAGAAGAAAAATTCTTCGCTACAAATTGATGTTAAAACTTGGATTTTTTCCAACTCGTGGTCAAAAAGTGAAAATTGCATTGTCGCGATAAATTGAGACGTTAACACGTGTTTGCTATTCGTTTCAGCTTATCAAACTGTGTGACTCAAAAAAATCATATTTTGTGCCATTTTTACTCGGAGAAGCGCGATTTTCGTTTGAAAATTGATGAAAAATCGTCATTTTAAAGCAAAAATCATGGTAATGGGCAAAAATTCATATCTCGGTGAAAAATTGAGATAGAGACATGATTCTGGACTTACATTGAGCTTTACAGAGTCTTTTTGCAGGGAAAAAATCAGCATTTCATTCTCATGGAGCCAAGAAGATAAATCCTTCGCTACAAATTGATGTTAAAACTTTGATTTTTTCCAACTCGTGGTCAAAAAGTGAAAATTGCATTGTCGCGATAAATTGAGACGTTAACACGTGTTTGCTATTCGTTTCAGCTCATCAAACTGTGTGACTGCAAAAAAAATCATATTTTGTGCCATTTTTACTCGGAGAAGCGCGATTTTCGTTTGAAAATTGATGAAAAATCGTCATTTTAAAGCAAAAATCATGGTAATGGGCAAAAATTCATATCTCGGTGAAAAATTGAGATAGAGACATGATTCTGGACTTACATTGATCTTCACAGAAACTATTGGCCGGGAAAAAATCAGCATGTCATTCTCATGGAGCCAAGAAGAAAAATTCTTCGCTACAAATTGATGTTAAAACTTTGATTTTTTCCAACTCGGGGTCAAAAAGTGAAAATTGCATTGTCGCGATAAATTGAGACGTTGGCACGTGTTTACTCTTCCTTTCAGCTTATCAAACAGTTTGACTGGAAAAAAAATCATATTTTGTGCCATTTTTACTCGGAGAAGCGCGATTTTCGTTTGAAAATTGATGAAAAATCGTCATTTTAAAGCAAAAATCATGGTAATGGGCAAAAATTCATATCTCGGTGAAAAATTGAGATAGAGACATGATTCTGGACTTACATTGATCTTCACAGAAACTATTGGCCGGGAAAAAATCAGCATGTCATTCTCATGGAGCCAAGAAGAAAAATTCTTCACTACAAATTGATGTTAAAACTTTGATTTTTTCCAACTCGTGGTCAAAAAGTGAAAATTGCATTGTCGCGATAAATTGAGACGTTAACACGTGTTTGCTATTCGTTTCAGCTCATCAAACTGTGTGACTGCAAAAAAAATCATATTTTGTGCCATTTTTACTCGGAGAAGCGCGATTTTCGTTTGAAAATTGATGAAAAATCGTCATTTTAAAGCAAAAATCATGGTAATGGGCAAAAATTCATATCTCGGTGAAAAATTGAGATAGAGACATGATTCTGGACTTACATTGATCTTCACAGAAACTATTGGCCGGGAAAAAATCAGCATGTCATTCTCATGGAGCCAAGAAGAAAAATTCTTCGCTACAAATTGATGTTAAAACTTTGATTTTTTCCAACTCGGGGTCAAAAAGTGAAAATTGCATTGTCGCGATAAATTGAGACGTTGGCACGTGTTTACTCTTCCTTTCAGCTTATCAAACAGTTTGACTGGAAAAAAAATCATATTTTGTGCCATTTTTACTCGGAGAAGCGCGATTTTCGTTTGAAAATTGATGAAAAATCGTCATTTTAAAGCAAAAATCATGGTAATGGGCAAAAATTCATATCTCGGTGAAAAATTGAGATAGAGACATGATTCTGGACTTACATTGATCTTCACAGAAACTATTGGCCGGGAAAAAATCAGCATGTCATTCTCATGGAGCCAAGAAGAAAAATTCTTCGCTACAAATTGATGTTAAAACTTTGATTTTTTCCAACTCGGGGTCAAAAAGTGAAAATTGCATTGTCGCGATAAATTGAGACGTTAGTACGTGTTTGCACTTCGTTTCAGCTTATCAAACTGTGTGACTGGAAAAAAAATCATATTTTGTGCCGTTTTTACTCGGAGAAGACCGATTTTCGTTTGAAAATTGATGAAAAATTGTCATATTCAAGCAAAAATCCTGGTAATGGGCAAAAATTCATATCTCGGTGAAAAATTGAGATAGACACATGATTCTGGGCTTCCATTGAGCTTCACAGAGTCTATTTGCAGGGAAAAAATCAGCATTTCATTCTCATGGAGCCAAAAATAAAATTCTTCGCTACAAATTGATGTTAAAACTTTTATTTTTTCCAACTAGGGGTCAAAAAGTGAAAATTGCATTGTAGCGATAAATTAAGACGTTGGCACGTGTTCGCTCTTCGTTTCAGCTCATCAAACTATGCGGCTGGAAAAAAAATCATATTTTGTGCCATTTTTACTCGGAGAAGAGCGATTTTCGTTTGAAAATTGATGAAAAATCGTCATTTTCAAGCAAAAATCAGGGTAATGGGCAAAATTCATATCTCGGTGAGAAATTGAGATAGACACATGATTCTGGGCTTAATCTGAGCTTCACAGAGTCTTTTTGTAGGGAAAAAATCAGCATTCTATTCTCATGGAGCCAAGAAGATAAATCCTTCGCTACAAATTGATGTTAAAACTTTGATTTTTTCCAACTCGTGGTCAAAAAGTGAAAATTGCATGGTCGCGATAAATTGAGACGTTAGTACGTGTTTGCACTTCGTTTCAGCTTATCAAATAGTGTGACTGGAAAAAAAATCATATTTTGTGACATTTTTACTCGGAGAAGCGCGATTTTCGTTTGAAAATTGATGAAAAATCGTCATTTTAAAGCAAAAATCATGGTAATGGGCAAAAATTCATATCTCGGTGAAAAATTGAGATAGAGACATGATTCTGGACTTACATTGAGCTTCACAGAGTCTATTGGCAGGGAAAAAATCAGCATTTCATTCTCATGGAGCCAAGAAGAAAAATTCTTCGCTACAAATTGATGTTAAAACTTTGATTTTTTCCAACTCGGGGTCAAAAAGTGAAAATTGCATTGTCGCGATAAATTGAGACGTTAGTACGTGTTTGCTCTTCGTTTCAGCTTATCAAACTGTGCGGCTGGAAAAGAAATCATATTTTGTGCCATTTTTACTCGGAGAAGCGCGATTTTCGTTTGAAAATTGATGAAAAATCGTCATTTTAAAGCAAAAATCATGGTAATGGGCAAAAATTCATATCTCGGTGAAAAGATGAGATAGAGACATGATTCTGGGCTTAAAATGAGCTTCACAGAGTCTATTTGCAGGGAAAAAATCAGCATTTCATTCTCATGGAGCCAAAAAGGAAAATTCTTCGCTACAAATTGATGTTAAAACTTTTATTTTTTCCAACTCGGGGTCAAAAAGTGAAAATTGCATTGTAGCGATGAATTCAGACGTTGGCACGTGTTCGTTCTTCGTTTCAGCTCATCAAACTGTGCGGCTGGAAAAAACATCATATTTTGTGTTATTTTTACTCGGAGAAGAGCGATTTTCGTTTGAAAATTGATGAAAAATCGTCATTTTCAAGCAAAAATCAGGGTAATGGGCAAAATTCATATCTCGGTGAGAAATTGAGATAGACACATGATTCTGGGCTCAATCTGAGCTTCACAGAGTCTTTTTTTAGGGAAAAAATCAGCATTCTATTCTCATGGAGCCAAGAAGATAAATCCTTCGCTACAAATTAATGTTAAAACTTTGATTTTTTCCAACTCGTGGTCAAAAAGTGAAAATTGCATGGTCGCGATAAATTGAGACGTTAGTACGTGTTTGCACTTCGTTTCAGCTTATCAAACTGTGTGACTGGAAAAAAAATCATATTTTGTGCCATTTTTACTCGGAGAAGACCGATTTTCGTTTGAAAATTGATGAAAAATCGTCATTTTAAAGCAAAAATCATGGTAATGGGCAAAAATTCATATCTCGGTGAAAAGATGAGATAGAGACATGATTCTGGGCTTAAAATGAGCTTCACAGAGTCTATTTGCAGGGAAAAAATCAGCATTTCATTCTCATGGAGCCAAAAATAAAATTCTTCGCTACAAATTGATGTTAAAACTTTTATTTTTTCCAACTAGGGGTCAAAAAGTGAAAATTGCATTGTAGCGATAAATTAAGACGTTGGCACGTGTTCGCTCTTCGTTTCAGCTCATCAAACTATGCGGCTGGAAAAAAAATCATATTTTGTGCCATTTTTACTCGGAGAAGAGCGATTTTCGTTTGAAAATTGATGAAAAATCGTCATTTTCAAGCAAAAATCAGGGTAATGGGCAAAATTCATATCTCGGTGAGAAATTGAGATAGACACATGATTCTGGGCTTAATCTGAGCTTCACAGAGTCTTTTTGTAGGGAAAAAATCAGCATTCTATTCTCATGGAGCCAAGAAGATAAATCCTTCGCTACAAATTGATGTTAAAACTTTGATTTTTTCCAACTCGTGGTCAAAAAGTGAAAATTGCATGGTCGCGATAAATTGAGACGTTAGTACGTGTTTGCACTTCGTTTCAGCTTATCAAATAGTGTGACTGGAAAAAAAGTCATATTTTGTGCCATTTTTACTCGGAGAAGAGCGATTTTCGTTTGAAAATTGATGAAAAATCGTCATTTTCAAGCAAAAATCAGGGTAATTGGCAAAATTCATATGTCGGTGAAAAATTGACATAGACACATGATTCTGGGCTTAATCTGAGCTTCACAGAGTCTTTTTGCAGGGAAAAAATCAGCATTTTATTCTCATGGAGCCAAGAAGATGAATCCTTCGCTACAAATTGATGTTAAAACTTTGATTTTTTCCAACTCGTGGTCAAAAAGTGAAAATTGCATTGTCGCGATAAATTGAGACGTTAACACGTGTTTGCTATTCGTTTCAGCTTATCAAACTGTGTGACTGCAAAAAAAATCATATTTTGTGCCATTTTTACTCGGAGAAGCCCGATTTTCGTTTGAAAATTGATGAAAAATCGTCATTTTAAAGCAAAAATCATGGTAATGGGCAAAAATTCATATCTCGGTGAAAAATTGAGATAGAGACATGATTCTGGACTTACATTGAGCTTCACAGAGTCTATTGGCAGGGAAAAAATCAGCATTTCATTCTCATGGAGCCAAGAAGAAAAATTCTTCGCTACAAATTGATGTTAAAACTTTGATTTTTTCCAACTCGGGGTCAAAAAGTGAAAATTGCATTGTCGCGATAAATTGAGACGTTAGTACGTGTTTGCTCTTTGTTTCAGCTTATCAAACTGTGCGGCTGGAAAAGAAATCATATTTTGTGCCATTTTTACTCGGAGAAGCGCGATTTTCGTTTGAAAATTGATGAAAAATCGTCATTTTAAAGCAAAAATCATGGTAATGGGCAAAAATTCATATCTCGGTGAAAAGATGAGATAGAGACATGATTCTGGGCTTAAAATGAGCTTCACAGAGTCTATTTGCAGGGAAAAAATCAGCATTTCATTCTCATGGAGCCAAAAAGGAAAATTCTTCGCTACAAATTGATGTTAAAACTTTTATTTTTTCCAACTCGGGGTCAAAAAGTGAAAATTGCATTGTAGCGATGAATTAAGACGTTGGCACGTGTTCGCTCTTCGTTTCAGCTCATCAAACTGTGCGGCTGGAAAAAACATCATATTTTGTGTTATTTTTACTCGGAGAAGACCGATTTTCGTTTGAAAATTGATGAAAAATTGTCATATTCAAGCAAAAATCCTGGTAATGGGCAAAAATTCATATCTCGGTGAAAAATTGAGATAGACACATGATTCTGGGCTTCCATTGAGCTTCACAGAGTCTATTTGCAGGGAAAAAATCAGCATTTCATTCTCATGGAGCCAAAAATAAAATTCTTCGCTACAAATTGATGTTAAAACTTTTATTTTTTCCAACTAGGGGTCAAAAAGTGAAAATTGCATTGTAGCGATAAATTAAGACGTTGGCACGTGTTCGCTCTTCGTTTCAGCTCATCAAACTGTGCGGCTGGAAAAAAAATCATATTTTGTGCCATTTTTACTCGGAGAAGAGCGATTTTCGTTTGAAAATTGATGAAAAATCGTCATTTTCAAGCAAAAATCAGGGTAATGGGCAAAATTCATATCTCGGTGAGAAATTGAGATAGACACATGATTCTGGGCTTAATCTGAGCTTCACAGAGTCTTTTTGTAGGGAAAAAATCAGCATTCTATTCTCATGGAGCCAAGAAGATAAATCCTTCGCTACAAATTGATGTTAAAACTTTGATTTTTTCCAACTCGTGGTCAAAAAGTGAAAATTGCATGGTCGCGATAAATTGAGACGTTAGTACGTGTTTGCACTTCGTTTCAGCTTATCAAATAGTGTGACTGGAAAAAAAGTCATATTTTGTGCCATTTTTACTCGGAGAAGAGCGATTTTCGTTTGAAAATTGATGAAAAATCGTCATTTTCAAGCAAAAATCAGGGTAATGGGCAAAATTCATATGTCGGTGAGAAATTGACATAGACACATGATTCTGGGCTTAATCTGAGCTTCACAGAGTCTCTTTGCAGGGAAAAAATCAGCATTTTATTCTCATGGAGCCAAGAAGATGAATCCTTCGCTACAAATTGATGTTAAAACTTTGATTTTTTCCAACTCGGGGTCAAAAAGTGAAAATTGCATTGTCGCGATAAATTGAGACGTTAGTACGTGTTTGCTCTTCGTTTCAGCTTATCAAACTGTGCGGCTGGAAAAGAAATCATATTTTGTGCCATTTTTACTCGGAGAAGCGCGATTTTCGTTTGAAAATTGATGAAAAATCGTCATTTTAAAACAAAAATCATGGTAATGGGCAAAAATTCATATCTCGGTGAAAAATTGAGATAGAGACATGATTCTGGACATACATTGAGCTTCACAGAGTCTATTTGCAGGGAAATAATCAGCAATCTATTCTCATGGAGCCAAGAAGAAAAATTCTTCGCTACAAATTGATGTTAAAACTTGGATTTTTTCCAACTCGTGGTCAAAAAGTGAAAATTGCATTGTCGCGATAAATTGAGACGTTAACACGTGTTTGCTATTCGTTTCAGCTTAGAAAATTGATGAAAAATCGTCATTTTCAAGTAAAAATCAGGGTAATGGGCAAAATTCATATCTCGGTGAGAAATTGAGATAGACACATGATTCTGGGCTCAATCTGAGCTTCACAGAGTCTTTTTTTAGGGAAAAAATCAGCATTCTATTCTCATGGAGCCAAGAAGATGAATCCTTCGCTACAAATTAATGTTAAAACTTTGATTTTTTCCAACTCGTGGTCAAAAAGTGAAAATTGCATGGTCGCGATAAATTGAGACGTTAGTACGTGTTCGCACTTCGTTTCAGCTTATCAAACTGTGTGACTGGAAAAAAAATCATATTTTGTGCCATTTTTACTCGGAGAAGACCGATTTTCGTTTGAAAATTGATGAAAAATTGTCATATTCAAGCAAAAATCCTGGTAATGGGCAAAAATTCATATCTCGGTGAAAAATTGAGATAGACACATGATTCTGGGCTTCCATTGAGCTTCACAGAGTCTATTTGCAGGGAAAAAATCAGCATTTCATTCTCATGGAGCCAAAAATAAAATTCTTCGCTACAAATTGATGTTAAAACTTTTATTTTTTCCAACTCGTGGTCAAAAAGTGAAAATTGCATGGTCGCGATAAATTGAGACGTTAGTACGTGTTTGCACTTCGTTTCAGCTTATCAAACTGTGTGACTGGAAAAAAAATCATATTTTGTGCCATTTTTACTCGGAGAAGACCGATTTTCGTTTGAAAATTGATGAAAAATTGTCATATTCAAGCAAAAATCCTGGTAATGGGCAAAAATTCATATCTCGGTGAAAAATTGAGATAGACACATGATTCTGGGCTTCCATTGAGCTTCACAGAGTCTATTTGCAGGGAAAAAATCAGCATTTCATTCTCATGGAGCCAAAAATAAAATTCTTCGCTACAAATTGATGTTAAAACTTTTATTTTTTCCAACTAGGGGTCAAAAAGTGAAAATTGCATTGTAGCGATAAATTAAGACGTTGGCACGTGTTCGCTCTTCGTTTCAGCTCATCAAACTGTGCGGCTGGAAAAAAAATCATATTTTGTGCCATTTTTACTCGGAGAAGAGCGATTTTCGTTTGAAAATTGATGAAAAATCGTCATTTTCAAGCAAAAATCAGGGTAATGGGCAAAATTCATATCTCGGTGAGAAATTGAGATAGACACATGATTCTGGGCTTAATCTGAGCTTCACAGAGTCTTTTTGTAGGGAAAAAATCAGCATTCTATTCTCATGGAGCCAAGAAGATATATCCTTCGCTACAAATTGATGTTAAAACTTTGATTTTTTCCAACTCGTGGTCAAAAAGTGAAAATTGCATGGTCGCGATAAATTGAGACGTTAACACGTGTTTGCTATTTGTTTCAGCTTATCAATCTGTGTGACTGCAACAAAAATCATATTTTGTGCCATTTTTACTCGGAGAAGCCCGATTTTCGTTTGAAAATTGATGAAAAATCGTCATTTTAAAGCAAAAATCATGGTAATGGGCAAAAATTCATATCTCGGTGAAAAATTGAGATAGAGACATGATTCTGGACTTACATTGAGCTTCACAGAGTCTATTGGCAGGGAAAAAATCAGCATTTCATTCTCATGGAGCCAAGAAGAAAAATTCTTCGCTACAAATTGATGTTAAAACTTTGATTTTTTCCAACTCGGGGTCAAAAAGTGAAAATTGCATTGTCGCGATAAATTAAGACGTTAGTACGTGTTTGCTCTTCGTTTCAGCTTATCAAACTGTGCGGCTGGAAAAGAAATCATATTTTGTGCCATTTTTACTCGGAGAAGCGCGATTTTCGTTTGAAAATTGATGAAAAATCGTCATTTTAAAGCAAAAATCATGGTAATGGGCAAAAATTCATATCTCGGTGAAAAATTGAGATAGAGACATGATTCTGGACATACATTGAGCTTCACAGAGTCTATTTGCAGGGAAATAATCAGCAATCTATTCTCATGGAGCCAAGAAGAAAAATTCTTCGCTACAAATTGATGTTAAAACTTGGATTTTTTCCAACTCGTGGTCAAAAAGTGAAAATTGCATTGTCGCGATAAATTGAGACGTTAACACGTGTTTGCTATTCGTTTCAGCTTAGAAAATTGATGAAAAATCGTCATTTTCAAGTAAAAATCAGGGTAATGGGCAAAATTCATATCTCGGTGAGAAATTGAGATAGACACATGATTCTGGGCTCAATCTGAGCTTCACAGAGTCTTTTTTTAGGGAAAAAATCAGCATTCTATTCTCATGGAGCCAAGAAGATAAATCCTTCGCTACAAATTAATGTTAAAACTTTGATTTTTTCCAACTCGTGGTCAAAAAGTGAAAATTGCATGGTCGCGATAAATTGAGACGTTAGTACGTGTTTGCACTTCGTTTCAGCTTATCAAACTGTGTGACTGGAAAAAAAATCATATTTTGTGCCATTTTTACTCGGAGAAGACCGATTTTCGTTTGAAAATTGATGAAAAATTGTCATATTCAAGCAAAAATCCTGGTAATGGGCAAAAATTCATATCTTGGTGAAAAATTGAGATAGACACATGATTCTGGGCTTCCATTGAGCTTCACAGAGTCTATTTGCAGGGAAAAAATCAGCATTTCATTCTCATGGAGCCAAAAATAAAATTCTTCGCTACAAATTGATGTTAAAACTTTTATTTTTTCCAACTAGGGGTCAAAAAGTGAAAATTGCATTGTAGCGATAAATTAAGACGTTGGCACGTGTTCGCTCTTCGTTTCAGCTCATCAAACTGTGCGGCTGGAAAAAAAATCATATTTTGTGCCATTTTTACTCGGAGAAGAGCGATTTTCGTTTGAAAATTGATGAAAAATCGTCATTTTCAAGCAAAAATCAGGGTAATGGGCAAAATTCATATCTCGGTGAGAAATTGAGATAGACACATGATTCTGGGCTTAATCTGAGCTTCACAGAGTCTTTTTGTAGGGAAAAAATCAGCATTCTATTCTCATGGAGCCAAGAAGATAAATCCTTCGCTACAAATTGATGTTAAAACTTTGATTTTATCCAACTCGTGGTCAAAAAGTGAAAATTGCATTGTCGCGATAAATTGAGACGTTAACACGTGTTTGCTATTCGTTTCAGCTTATCAAACTGTGTGACTGCAAAAAAAATCATATTTTGTGCCATTTTTACTCGGAGAAGCCCGATTTTCGTTTGAAAATTGATGAAAAATCGTCATTTTAAAGCAAAAATCATGGTAATGGGCAAAAATTCATATCTCGGTGAAAAATTGAGATAGAGACATGATTCTGGACTTACATTGAGCTTCACAGAGTCTATTGGCAGGGAAAAAATCAGCATTTCATTCTCATGGAGCCAAGAAGAAAAATTCTTCGCTACACATTGATGTTAAAACTTTGATTTTTTCCAACTCGGGGTCAAAAAGTGAAAATTGCATTGTCGCGATAAATTGAGACGTTAGTACGTGTTTGCTCTTCGTTTCAGCTTATCAAACTGTGCGGCTGGAAAAGAAATCATATTTTGTGCCATTTTTACTCGGAGAAGCGCGATTTTCGTTTGAAAATTGATGAAAAATCGTCATTTTAAAGCAAAAATCATGGTAATGGGCAAAAATTCATATCTCGGTGAAAAGATGAGATAGAGACATGATTCTGGGCTTAAAATGAGCTTCACAGAGTCTATTTGCAGGGAAAAAATCAGCATTTCATTCTCATGGAGCCAAAAAGGAAAATTCTTCGCTACAAATTGATGTTAAAACTTTTATTTTTTCCAACTCGGGGTCAAAAAGTGAAAATTGCATTGTAGCGATGAATTAAGACGTTGGCACGTGTTCGTTCTTCGTTTCAGCTCATCAAACTGTGCGGCTGGAAAAAACATCATATTTTGTGTTATTTTTACTCGGAGAAGAGCGATTTTCGTTTGAAAATTGATGAAAAATCGTCATTTTCAAGCAAAAATCAGGGTAATGGGCAAAATTCATATCTCGGTGAGAAATTGAGATAGACACATGATTCTGGGCTTAATCTGAGCTTCACAGAGTCTATTTGCAGGGAAATAATCAGCAATCTATTCTCATGGAGCCAAGAAGAAAAATTCTTCGCTACAAATTGATGTTAAAACTTGGATTTTTTCCAACTCGTGGTCAAAAAGTGAAAATTGCATTGTCGCGATAAATTGAGACGTTAACACGTGTTTGCTATTCGTTTCAGCTTATCAAACTGTGTGACTCAAAAAAATCATATTTTGTGCCATTTTTACTCGGAGAAGCGCGATTTTCGTTTGAAAATTGATGAAAAATCGTCATTTTAAAGCAAAAATCATGGTAATGGGCAAAAATTCATATCTCGGTGAAAAATTGAGATAGAGACATGATTCTGGACTTACATTGATCTTCACAGAAACTATTGGCCGGGAAAAAATCAGCATGTCATTCTCATGGAGCCAAGAAGAAAAATTCTTCGCTACAAATTGATGTTAAAACTTTGATTTTTTCCAACTCGGGGTCAAAAAGTGAAAATTGCATTGTCGCGATAAATTGAGACGTTAACACGTGTTTGCTATTCGTTTCAGCTTATCAAACTGTGTGACTGCAAAAAAAATCATATTTTGTGCCATTTTTACTCGGAGAAGCCCGATTTTCGTTTGAAAATTGATGAAAAATCGTCATTTTAAAGCAAAAATCATGGTAATGGGCAAAAATTCATATCTCGGTGAAAAATTGAGATAGAGACATGATTCTGGACTTACATTGAGCTTCACAGAGTCTATTGGCAGGGAAAAAATCAGCATTTCATTCTCATGGAGCCAAGAAGAAAAATTCTTCGCTACAAATTGATGTTAAAACTTTGATTTTTTCCAACTCGGGGTCAAAAAGTGAAAATTGCATTGTCGCGATAAATTGAGACGTTAGTACGTGTTTGCTCTTCGTTTCAGCTTATCAAACTGTGCGGCTGGAAAAGAAATCATATTTTGTGCCATTTTTACTCGGAGAAGCGCGATTTTCGTTTGAAAATTGATGAAAAATCGTCATTTTAAAGCAAAAATCATGGTAATGGGCAAAAATTCATATCTCGGTGAAAAGATGAGATAGAGACATGATTCTGGGCTTAAAATGAGCTTCACAGAGTCTATTTGCAGGGAAAAAATCAGCATTTCATTCTCATGGAGCCAAAAAGGAAAATTCTTCGCTACAAATTGATGTTAAAACTTTTATTTTTTCCAACTCGGGGTCAAAAAGTGAAAATTGCATTGTAGCGATGAATTAAGACGTTGGCACGTGTTCGTTCTTCGTTTCAGCTCATCAAACTGTGCGGCTGGAAAAAACATCATATTTTGTGTTATTTTTACTCGGAGAAGAGCGATTTTCGTTTGAAAATTGATGAAAAATCGTCATTTTCAAGCAAAAATCAGGGTAATGGGCAAAATTCATATCTCGGTGAGAAATTGAGATAGACACATGATTCTGGGCTTAATCTGAGCTTCACAGAGTCTATTTGCAGGGAAATAATCAGCAATCTATTCTCATGGAGCCAAGAAGAAAAATTCTTCGCTACAAATTGATGTTAAAACTTGGATTTTTTCCAACTCGTGGTCAAAAAGTGAAAATTGCATTGTCGCGATAAATTGAGACGTTAACACGTGTTTGCTATTCGTTTCAGCTTATCAAACTGTGTGACTCAAAAAAATCATATTTTGTGCCATTTTTACTCGGAGAAGCGCGATTTTCGTTTGAAAATTGATGAAAAATCGTCATTTTCAAGTAAAAATCAGGGTAATGGGCAAAATTCATATCTCGGTGAGAAATTGAGATAGACACATGATACTGGGCTCAATCTGAGCTTCCCAGAGTCTTTTTTTAGGGAAAAAATCAGCATTCTAATCTCATGGAGCCAAGAAGATAAATCCTTCGCTACAAATTAATGTTAAAACTTTGATTTTTTCCAACTCGTGGTCAAAAAGTGAAAATTGCATGGTCGCGATAAATTGAGACGTTAGTACGTGTTTGCACTTCGTTTCAGCTTATCAAACTGTGTGACTGGAAAAAAAATCATATTTTGTGCCATTTTTACTCGGAGAAGACCGATTTTCGTTTGAAAATTGATGAAAAATTGTCATATTCAAGCAAAAATCCTGGTAATGGGCAAAAATTCATATCTCGGTGAAAAATTGAGATAGACACATGATTCTGGGCTTCCATTGAGCTTCACAGAGTCTATTTGCAGGGAAAAAATCAGCATTTCATTCTCATGGAGCCAAAAATAAAATTCTTCGCTACAAATTGATGTTAAAACTTTTATTTTTTCCAACTAGGGGTCAAAAAGTGAAAATTGCATTGTAGCGATAAATTAAGACGTTGGCACGTGTTCGCTCTTCGTTTCAGCTCATCAAACTATGCGGCTGGAAAAAAAATCATATTTTGTGCCATTTTTACTCGGAGAAGAGCGATTTTCGTTTGAAAATTGATGAAAAATCGTCATTTTCAAGCAAAAATCAGGGTAATGGGCAAAAATTCATATCTCGGTGAAAAATTGAGATAGAGACATGATTCTGGACATACATTGAGCTTCACAGAGTCTATTTGCAGGGAAATAATCAGCAATCTATTCTCATGGAGCCAAGAAGAAAATTTCTTCGCTACAAATTGATGTTAAAACTTGGATTTTTTCCAACTCGTGGTCAAAAAGTGAAAATTGCATTGTCGCGATAAATTGAGACGTTAACACGTGTTTGCTATTCGTTTCAGCTTATCAAACTGTGTGACTCAAAAAAATCATATTTTGTGCCATTTTTACTCGGAGAAGCGCGATTTTCGTTTGAAAATTGATGAAAAATCGTCATTTTAAAGCAAAAATCATGGTAATGGGCAAAAATTCATATCTCGGTGAAAAATTGAGATAGAGACATGATTCTGGACTTACATTGAGCTTTACAGAGTCTTTTTGCAGGGAAAAAATCAGCATTTCATTCTCATGGAGCCAAGAAGAAAAATTCTTCGCTACAAATTGATGTTAAAACTTTGATTTTTTCCAACTCGTGGTCAAAAAGTGAAAATTGCATTGTCGCGATAAATTGAGACGTTAACACGTGTTTGCTATTCGTTTCAGCTCATCAAACTGTGTGACTGCAAAAAAAATCATATTTTGTGCCATTTTTACTCGGAGAAGACCGATTTTCGTTTGAAAATTGATGAAAAATTGTCATATTCAAGCAAAAATCCTGGTAATGGGCAAAAATTCATATCTCGGTGAAAAATTGAGATAGACACATGATTCTGGGCTTCCATTGAGCTTCACAGAGTCTATTTGCAGGGAAAAAATCAGCATTTCATTCTCATGGAGCCAAAAATAAAATTCTTCGCTACAAATTGATGTTAAAACTTTTATTTTTTCCAACTAGGGGTCAAAAAGTGAAAATTGCATTGTAGCGATAAATTAAGACGTTGGCACGTGTTCGCTCTTCGTTTCAGCTCATCAAACTATGCGGCTGGAAAAAAAATCATATTTTGTGCCATTTTTACTCGGAGAAGAGCGATTTTCGTTTGAAAATTGATGAAAAATCGTCATTTTCAAGCAAAAATCAGGGTAATGGGCAAAATTCATATCTCGGTGAGAAATTGAGATAGACACATGATTCTGGGCTTAATCTGAGCTTCACAGAGTCTTTTTTTAGGGAAAAAATCAGCATTCTTATCTCATGGAGCCAAGAAGATAAATCCTTCGCTACAAATTAATGTTAAAACTTTGATTTTTTCCAACTCGTGGTCAAAAAGTGAAAATTGCATTGTCGCGATAAATCGAGACGGTAACACGTGTTTGCTATTCGTTTCAGCTTATCAAACTGTGTGACTGCAAAAAAAATCATATTTTGTGACATTTTTACTCGGAGAAGCGCGATTTTCGTTTGAAAATTGATGAAAAATCGTCATTTTAAAGCAAAAATCATGGTAATGGGCAAAAATTCATATCTCGGTGAAAAATTGAGATAGAGACATGATTCTGGACATACATTGAGCTTCACAGAGTCTATTTGCAGGGAAATAATCAGCAATCTATTCTCATGGAGCCAAGAAGAAAAATTCTTCGCTACAAATTGATGTTAAAACTTGGATTTTTTCCAACTCGTGGTCAAAAAGTGAAAATTGCATTGTCGCGATAAATTGAGACGTTAACACGTGTTTGCTATTCGTTTCAGCTTATCAAACTGTGTGACTCAAAAAAATCATATTTTGTGCCATTTTTACTCGGAGAAGCGCGATTTTCGTTTGAAAATTGATGAAAAATCGTCATTTTAAAGCAAAAATCATGGTAATGGGCAAAAATTCATATCTCGGTGAAAAATTGAGATAGAGACATGATTCTGGACTTACATTGAGCTTTACAGAGTCTTTTTGCAGGGAAAAAATCAGCATTTCATTCTCATGGAGCCAAGAAGATAAATCCTTCGCTACAAATTGATGTTAAAACTTTGATTTTTTCCAACTCGTGGTCAAAAAGTGAAAATTGCATTGTCGCGATAAATTGAGACGTTAACACGTGTTTGCTATTCGTTTCAGCTCATCAAACTGTGTGACTGCAAAAAAAATCATATTTTGTGCCATTTTTACTCGGAGAAGCGCGATTTTCGTTTGAAAATTGATGAAAAATCGTCATTTTAAAGCAAAAATCATGGTAATGGGCAAAAATTCATATCTCGGTGAAAAATTGAGATAGAGACATGATTCTGGACTTACATTGATCTTCACAGAAACTATTGGCCGGGAAAAAATCAGCATGTCATTCTCATGGAGCCAAGAAGAAAAATTCTTCGCTACAAATTGATGTTAAAACTTTGATTTTTTCCAACTCGGGGTCAAAAAGTGAAAATTGCATTGTCGCGATAAATTGAGACGTTGGCACGTGTTTACTCTTCCTTTCAGCTTATCAAACAGTTTGACTGGAAAAAAAATCATATTTTGTGCCATTTTTACTCGGAGAAGACCGATTTTCGTTTGAAAATTGATGAAAAATTGTCATATTCAAGCAAAAATCCTGGTAATGGGCAAAAATTCATATCTCGGTGAAAAATTGAGATAGACACATGATTCTGGGCTTCCATTGAGCTTCACAGAGTCTATTTGCAGGGAAAAAATCAGCATTTCATTCTCATGGAGCCAAAAATAAAATTCTTCGCTACAAATTGATGTTAAAACTTTTATTTTTTCCAACTAGGGGTCAAAAAGTGAAAATTGCATTGTAGCGATAAATTAAGACGTTGGCACGTGTTCGCTCTTCGTTTCAGCTCATCAAACTATGCGGCTGGAAAAAAAATCATATTTTGTGCCATTTTTACTCGGAGAAGAGCGATTTTCGTTTGAAAATTGATGAAAAATCGTCATTTTCAAGCAAAAATCAGGGTAATGGGCAAAATTCATATCTCGGTGAGAAATTGAGATAGACACATGATTCTGGGCTTAATCTGAGCTTCACAGAGTCTTTTTTTAGGGAAAAAATCAGCATTCTTATCTCATGGAGCCAAGAAGATAAATCCTTCGCTACAAATTAATGTTAAAACTTTGATTTTTTCCAACTCGTGGTCAAAAAGTGAAAATTGCATTGTCGCGATAAATCGAGACGGTAACACGTGTTTGCTATTCGTTTCAGCTTATCAAACTGTGTGACTGCAAAAAAAATCATATTTTGTGACATTTTTACTCGGAGAAGCGCGATTTTCGTTTGAAAATTGATGAAAAATCGTCATTTTAAAGCAAAAATCATGGTAATGGGCAAAAATTCATATCTCGGTGAAAAATTGAGATAGAGACATGATTCTGGACATACATTGAGCTTCACAGAGTCTATTTGCAGGGAAATAATCAGCAATCTATTCTCATGGAGCCAAGAAGAAAAATTCTTCGCTACAAATTGATGTTAAAACTTGGATTTTTTCCAACTCGTGGTCAAAAAGTGAAAATTGCATTGTCGCGATAAATTGAGACGTTAACACGTGTTTGCTATTCGTTTCAGCTTATCAAACTGTGTGACTCAAAAAAATCATATTTTGTGCCATTTTTACTCGGAGAAGCGCGATTTTCGTTTGAAAATTGATGAAAAATCGTCATTTTAAAGCAAAAATCATGGTAATGGGCAAAAATTCATATCTCGGTGAAAAATTGAGATAGAGACATGATTCTGGACTTACATTGAGCTTTACAGAGTCTTTTTGCAGGGAAAAAATCAGCATTTCATTCTCATGGAGCCAAGAAGATAAATCCTTCGCTACAAATTGATGTTAAAACTTTGATTTTTTCCAACTCGTGGTCAAAAAGTGAAAATTGCATTGTCGCGATAAATTGAGACGTTAACACGTGTTTGCTATTCGTTTCAGCTCATCAAACTGTGTGACTGCAAAAAAAATCATATTTTGTGCCATTTTTACTCGGAGAAGCGCGATTTTCGTTTGAAAATTGATGAAAAATCGTCATTTTAAAGCAAAAATCATGGTAATGGGCAAAAATTCATATCTCGGTGAAAAATTGAGATAGAGACATGATTCTGGACTTACATTGATCTTCACAGAAACTATTGGCCGGGAAAAAATCAGCATGTCATTCTCATGGAGCCAAGAAGAAAAATTCTTCGCTACAAATTGATGTTAAAACTTTGATTTTTTCCAACTCGGGGTCAAAAAGTGAAAATTGCATTGTCGCGATAAATTGAGACGTTGGCACGTGTTTACTCTTCCTTTCAGCTTATCAAACAGTTTGACTGGAAAAAAAATCATATTTTGTGCCATTTTTACTCGGAGAAGAGCGATTTTCGTTTGAAAATTGATGAATAATCGTCATTTTCAAGCAAAAATCATGGTAATGGGCAAAAATTCATATCTCGGTGAAAAGATGAGATAGAGACATGATTCTGGGCTTAAAATGAGCTTCACAGAGTCTATTTGCAGGGAAAAAATCAGCATTTCATTCTCATGGAGCCAAAAATAAAATTCTTCGCTACAAATTGATGTTAAAACTTTTATTTTTTCCAACTAGGGGTCAAAAAGTGAAAATTGCATTGTAGCGATAAATTAAGACGTTGGCACGTGTTCGCTCTTCGTTTCAGCTCATCAAACTGTGCGGCTGGAAAAACAATCATATTTTGTGCCATTTTTACTCGGAGAAGAGCGATTTTCGTTTGAAAATTGATGAAACATCGTCATTTTCAAGCAAAAATCAGGGTAATGGGCAAAATTCATATCTCGGTGAGAAATTGAGATAGACACATGATTCTGGGCTTAATCTGAGCTTCACAGAGTCTTTTTGTAGGGAAAAAATCAGCATTCTATTCTCATGGAGCCAAGAAGATAAATCCTTCGCTACAAATTGATGTTAAAACTTTGATTTTTTCCAACTCGTGGTCAAAAAGTGAAAATTGCATGGTCGCGATAAATTGAGACGTTAGTACGTGTTTGCACTTCGTTTCAGCTTATCAAATAGTGTGACTGGAAAAAAAGTCATATTTTGTGCCATTTTTACTCGGAGAAGAGCGATTTTCGTTTGAAAATTGATGAAAAATCGTCATTTTCAAGCAAAAATCAGGGTAATGGGCAAAATTCATATGTCGGTGAAAAATTGACATAGACACATGATTCTGGGCTTAATCTGAGCTTCACAGAGTCTTTTTGCAGGGAAAAAATCAGCATTTTATTCTCATGGAGCCAAGAAGATGAATCCTTCGCTACAAATTGATGTTAAAACTTTGATTTTTTCCAACTCGTGGTCAAAAAGTGAAAATTGCATTGTCGCGATAAATTGAGACGTTAACACGTGTTTGCTATTCGTTTCAGCTTATCAAACTGTGTGACTGCAAAAAAAATCATATTTTGTGCCATTTTTACTCGGAGAAGCCCGATTTTCGTTTGAAAATTGATGAAAAATCGTCATTTTAAAGCAAAAATCATGGTAATGGGCAAAAATTCATATCTCGGTGAAAAATTGAGATAGAGACATGATTCTGGACTTACATTGAGCTTCACAGAGTCTATTGGCAGGGAAAAAATCAGCATTTCATTCTCATGGAGCCAAGAAGAAAAATTCTTCGCTACAAATTGATGTTAAAACTTTGATTTTTTCCAACTCGGGGTCAAAAAGTGAAAATTGCATTGTCGCGATAAATTGAGACGTTAGTACGTGTTTGCTCTTCGTTTCAGCTTATCAAACTGTGCGGCTGGAAAAGAAATCATATTTTGTGCCATTTTTACTCGGAGAAGCCCGATTTTCGTTTGAAAATTGATGAAAAATTGTCATATTCAAGCAAAAATCCTGGTAATGGGCAAAAATTCATATCTCGGTGAAAAATTGAGATAGACACATGATTCTGGGCTTCCATTGAGCTTCACAGAGTCTATTTGCAGGGAAAAAATCAGCATTTCATTCTCATGGAGCCAAAAATAAAATTCTTCGCTACAAATTGATGTTAAAACTTTTATTTTTTCCAACTAGGGGTCAAAAAGTGAAAATTGCATTGTTGCGATAAATTAAGACGTTGGCACGTGTTCGCTCTTCGTTTCAGCTCATCAAACTGTGCGGCTGGAAAAAAAATCATATTTTGTGCCATTTTTACTCGGAGAAGAGCGATTTTCGTTTGAAAATTGATGAAAAATCGTCATTTTCAAGCAAAAATCAGGGTAATGGGCAAAATTCATATCTCGGTGAGAAATTGAGATAGACACATGATTCTGGGCTTAATCTGAGCTTCACTGAGTCTTTTTGTAGGGAAAAAATCAGCATTCTATTCTCATGGACCCAAGAAGATAAATCCTTCGCTACAAATTGATGTTAAAACTTTGATTTTTTCCAACTCGTGGTCAAAAAGTGAAAATTGCATGGTCGCGATAAATTGAGACGTTAGTACGTGTTTGCACTTCGTTTCAGCTTATCAAATAGTGTGACTGGAAAAAAAGTCATATTTTGTGCCATTTTTACTCGGAGAAGAGCGATTTTCGTTTGAAAATTGATGAAAAATCGTCATTTTCAAGCAAAAATCAGGGTAATGGGCAAAATTCATATGTCGGTGAAAAATTGACATAGACACATGATTCTGGGCTTAATCTGAGCTTCACAGAGTCTTTTTGCAGGGAAAAAATCAGCATTTTATTCTCATGGAGCCAAGAAGATGAATCCTTCGCTACAAATTGATGTTAAAACTTTGATTTTTTCCAACTCGGGGTCAAAAAGTGAAAATTGCATTGTCGCGATAAATTGAGACGTTAGTACGTGTTTGCTCTTTGTTTCAGCTTATCAAACTGTGCGGCTGGAAAAGAAATCATATTTTGTGCCATTTTTACTCGGAGAAGCCCGATTTTCGTTTGAAAATTGATGAAAAATCGTCATTTTAAAGCAAAAATCATGGTAATGGGCAAAAATTCATATCTCGGTGAAAAATTGAGATAGAGACATGATTCTGGACTTACATTGAGCTTCACAGAGTCTATTGGCAGGGAAAAAATCAGCATTTCATTCTCATGGAGCCAAGAAGAAAAATTCTTCGCTACAAATTGATGTTAAAACTTTGATTTTTTCCAACTCGGGGTCAAAAAGTGAAAATTGCATTGTCGCGATAAATTGAGACGTTAGTACGTGTTTGCTCTTTGTTTCAGCTTATCAAACTGTGCGGCTGGAAAAGAAATCATATTTTGTGCCATTTTTACTCGGAGAAGCGCGATTTTCGTTTGAAAATTGATGAAAAATCGTCATTTTAAAGCAAAAATCATGGTAATGGGCAAAAATTCATATCTCGGTGAAAAGATGAGATAGAGACATGATTCTGGGTTTAAAATGAGCTTCACAGAGTCTATTTGCAGGGAAAAAATCAGCATTTCATTCTCATGGAGCCAAAAAGGAAAATTCTTCGCTACAAATTGATGTTAAAACTTTTATTTTTTCCAACTCGGGGTCAAAAAGTGAAAATTGCATTGTAGCGATGAATTAAGACGTTGGCACGTGTCCGCTCTTCGTTTCAGCTCATCAAACTGTGCAGCTGGAAAAAACATCATATTTTGTGTTATTTTTACTCGGAGAAGAGCGATTTTCGTTTGAAAATTGATGAAAAATCGTCATTTTCAAGCAAAAATCAGGGTAATGGGCAAAATTCATATCTCGGTGAGAAATTGAGATAGACACATGATTCTGGGCTTAATCTGAGCTTCACAGAGTCTTTTTTTAGGGAAAAAATCAGCATTCTATTCTCATGGAGACAAGAAGATAAATCCTTCGCTACAAATTAATGTTAAAACTTTGATTTTTTCCAACTCGTGGTCAAAAAGTGAAAATTGCATGGTCGCGATAAATTGAGACGTTAATACGTGTTTGCACTTCTTTTCAGCTTATCAAATAGTGTGACTGGAAAAAAAATCATATTTTGTGCCATTTTTACTCGGAGAAGACCGATTTTCGTTTGAAAATTGATGAAAAATTGTCATATTCAAGCAAAAATCCTGGTAATGGGCAAAAATTCATATCTCGGTGAAAAATTGAGATAGACACATGATTCTGGGCTTACATTGAGCTTCACAGAGTCTATTTGCAGGGAAAAAATCAGCATTTCATTCTCATGGAGCCAAGAAGAAAAATTGTTCGCTACAAATTGATGTTAAAACTTTTATTTTTTCCAACTCGGGGTCAAAAAGTGAAAATTTCATTGTGGCGATAAATTGAGACGTTGGCACGTGTTCGCGTTTCGTTTCAGCTTATCAAAATGTGCGGCTGGAAAAATAAACATATTTTTTGCCACTTTTACTCGGAGAAGACCGATTTTCGTTTCGAAATTCATGAAAAATCGTCATTTTCAAGCAAAGAAGTGAAAATTGCATTGTCGCTATAAATTGAGACGTTGGCACGTGTTCGCTCTTCGTTTCAGCTTATCAAACTGTGCGGCTGGAAAAAAAATCATATTTTGTGAGTAGTATACCTAGGCTGCTTCTGGCCCCTTCAGGGATCTACCTTACCGACCGTCGGTAATGCCGATTTCTTTTTTTTAAACCCAAACACGCCCGACCCTACCTAACCTGACCCAAACATGTCGGTAATGCAGTTTCTGACCCAAACACGTCGGTAACTCGAAATTCCGTCCCAAACACGAGGGTAACTCGAAAATCTGACCCAAACATGTACTTTACCGACTATACCAAACGAAATTTTGGCGGGAAGTTCAAATTTTGGCGGGAAATTCAAATTTTGGCGGGAACGCGGAGACACGAACGCCCTCTAGCGGAGACACGAACCCGCAAAAGTGAAACGCCCTCTAGCGGTAAGCTTGAAAAGTGCGAAGTCCTTGGTGGGAAACGTGGAGACATCCTCGCTAGCGGGAAATTCGAACGTGATGAAATTCGAACAGGCGCAGCTCTGCGATCGGGATAAACTATCGGGATAGTCATCTATCGGGATAGTAAACTATCGGGATAGCAAACTATCGGGATAGCCATCTATCGGGATAGTTACGATTGCACCCGTGAAAGATTGGCGGGAAAATCGAACGCGCGCGGGCCTCGGCACATACCGACGATCGAGTTCCTACCTTACCGATCGTCGGTACGGCAGATTTCTGCCCTGCGATGCCGGCATGGTAGGTTCCTACCTTACCGACATTGGGGTAGGGTGGGGGTGGGTTGGGGTCGGCGTAGTCCCCTATCAAATATTCTGGGGAAGACTTCTCTAGATCTTGCTGGGGGTGTCGAGTGGTTTGGATCTCGGGTATAAGAGGCGATCAGTGACGCCTGGACGTCAGACCATTCGGAACGATGGAGACGAAAGCAAAGGTAAGTCTCTCTCTCTCTTGCAACTCTTCTTATTTCTTAGAAATTTTTTTTCAGCAATCTTACCTCCCGCATCTTTTTCTTTTTTTTTTTTTTTTTACAGACACTAAAGCCATTTCGCTGCAGGTGTGGTAACGTTGTCACCGTGACGATCCGCGCGCCGTAATTGAACTCCCGTTACCACCCTTTGCAGCGGAAGTGCGAGCGGCGTGGAGGAGGAACGAGAAAGAGGAGGAGAAGAAAGAGGGGAAAGAGGAAGAGAAGAATGAAGAGAAGAATGAAGAGAAGAAAGGGGAGGAGGACAAGAAGGAAGAAAAGGAGGAAGAGAAGAAAGAGAAGAAAGAGGGAGAGAAAGAGAAGAAAGATGTGGCAGCGGCAGAGCGAGGGAGGAAGAGGTCCATGCTGGAAGAGGATCTCTTCCTCTCTAGCGACGACGACAACAACAACAACAGCAACGTGCCACCACCACCACCACCGACAACAAAAAAGGGGCAGTCTTCAGTGGGGAATCAAGAGATAAATCATCGTGCTATTCTGATTCCCCCACCGAAGACTGCTCCCTCAATAAAAAGGAAGATCAAGGACCAGTCTTCGGACAAAGAGAACACTCCGGAGACTGGCCCTTGCAAGCGACGAAGGACGGTGCCGTTGAAGCCACCCACCACGGCTCAACGGCTCCTTAAGAATATTAAAAATCTTAAAAAAATATTTAAAAAAATGTAAAAAATAAATAAATAAAACAAAACAAAAAAAATTTGCGTTTTTTTTTTTATTCTTAGAATTAAGTTTTACATTTTAAGGTGGTGGGAATTCGCATCGCTCGAAATAATCTTTCAGCGTCGTTGAAATTTCGGGGATGCACTCGGTGCTCGCAGAGTCAATTTGTTGTTGTTTGCGTTGTTGGAGGAGCCACATTTTCAGGGCACACGCGTTGTATGCTGCGCAGTGAGGGGGATTCCACGCTCGTTGGTGATTGGTGCATGAAATGGTTATGTTCGCAGTCAATTGTCGGAGTGATGGACAGTCCAGGTCGTCGAGGTTGTACACGTCTGGCAGAATTTTTTCCAGCCATCGCTTTTTCTCGTAACCCTTGACATGTACTTTGCTAGCGTCTCGTAGAATGTTGAAGAGGACCTCGTGGACTTCTTCGTAGGGTACGGTGCCGCTGTTCCAGGCTAGACCTTGGTAGTTTTGTTCCAACCACGTATTCTCGCTCTGATACTTGGCAGGCAGGTAACTCCATCTGTGCGGTGGTTCAAACAGGTACACCGACGGTTGAGCATCGTCTTCGAGAGCGACAATCGCTATTTCCTTGTATACAAATTCGTTGAAGGGTCTCTTGAAACCCTGGAGATCTACAACGAACTCCATTCTTGAACTGATGCTCGAGCTTCTCGCTTCGGCTCTTTTATACTCCCGTATCCCCTCCCTCGATCGCCAGCAACCATCCTTGCTGGATCGACCGATCGGCATCGTTCCTTGCTGGATCAACCAATCAGCATCGTTCCTTGCTGGATCGACCAATCAGCTTCGTTCCCGGCCTGATCGTCATAATGACAACCAATCAGCTCCCTTCGACGATCCCCTCTCTTCGTGAGCTTTTGGAATAAATGCCGGTCCGACGGCTGAGCTGGCACACACTGCTCTGAATTGCATGAGGACACTCGAAATGTCCGCTCGAGACTGCAAAGAGATCATTGCGAGCTGGGAAGAAGTATTGGAACTTCTACAGAATCGAGGTCCGAGGGAGATTCAAGAATGGATGAATCGTTTAGCGAAGGTCATCAAGACGCTGGAACGATCACAGACGCTGGCCACCACTGCTCCGGAAGGACAGAAATACTTGCACACCATTGGATTCTTGCGTGGGATTAATATCAAGCTAGGAGGACTGCTGAAACGTGGTCTGGGTGTGCAGACTAGGGATAGACTCGTGGATCGCGTTCGGTGGACGGATCTCAATTCGTCATTTAAAAATGGTATCAGGGTGGGGCTACTAACGAATCTCAAGCACGTTGACACGAAGGCATTCATGAAAGACTGTATGACGCACTTCCGCACGAAAGTTGAGAACGTGCTGCGGAGCAAGGGAGCTGCGATAAAAGTTTACGCTGTGCTGGCAGCCAAATTTGTTGTAACAAAGAACGATGAGGAAGTGCAGGACACCAAATTTTTTAACACAAAGGCGGCACCTATTTTTCCCACCACCGACGTCCGAGCATGGTTCATCGACAACATTCAAGAGCCAATTCTAACGGACATGGAGGAATTTGAACAGCATGGCTCAGGCTGGTCGCTGCATTCAATCATCAATCTGACGATCAACATCAGCAAGTTCAACCCTTTGCGCGGCCGCTCTTACGTGGATCTGCCTCCGAAGATACGAAACAAGAAGGCGTGCATCAACGTGAAGAACGATGACGAGCAGTGTTTCAAGTGGGCCATCTTGTCCGCCTTACACCCCTCCACTTCGCATCATTCGAATAACGTGTCCTCATACAAACGATACGAGGCTGAATTGAATTTCGATGGGATAGCGTTCCCTGTAGAACCACGACAAATCTCGAAATTCGAGAAACAAAATGATGTCTCGGTGAACGTGTACATTTTGAAAAAGACGAAGCGAGACTTTGACGTTACGCCTCTCCATCTTACCCAGATAGACAAACGTGCTGCGAAAAAGTGAAAAACGGAATAATAACGGCAACGTGAAGACACGAATCAGCATAGCATGACTTAAATAATCCATACTTTGCTTCCGAATTGAGCTGCAAATTGACGGCACGTTTGAAAATATGACGCACAAATTGCTAAAATAAGTAACATCACTATGTCGACAAAATGCGAGATTCAATGACGTCACATTAGCAGCAACAGAACAGCACGACGTGACACTATTAACATTCCCTGAATTTATATTACAAGGCAGCAAGCCAACGGCAAAGCGACGGCACGGCGTGCTGTCCTGTTGCCGGCAGGATTGAGCTACGCAACTGTAGCAAAATAGCAGCAAATCGGTGTCATACTGTAGTTGCAATTTGGTGGCGTTTATACGGCACGTCGTGACGCATCTTTGTTGGCACAGACACAGCATGCTGTTGCTGCGTATTTGCAGCAATACAGCGAGCTACATTGCCGGCAGACGGACAGCAAAAGTACGCCACATATTTTCAGAGCAAATTTTTAAATCGGATACGCCGTGATCAAGCAATCGCTCACATCAATTTGACGGTAAGAGTATCATTATCGCAGTTTGCGGTAACTTGAACGATCATCGAAAGGTTTGTATGAAAGCGAAAGAACAAATTAATTATAATATAATTTTTAATTTCATTTTCGACGATTGCAATACAGTACATTACAAATTCCATTTATCAAGCACTTATTCCTGGTTAAAAAAATCTCATGACTTATATTCGAAATATTTTCTGCGTGAACTGAATAAATAACAATTTTCGTACGATTAACATAAGTTTAATTACACATTTAGCTATTAATGGGCCGGGGAGGTAAGTGATGAATATGGACATGCAGTACAAAGACCCGAGCTTTGTGGAGTCGATAGTCACCTTTGAATTATCGGTGATCTACCAACGCCCCAAAGGCCCGGATTCTTTAAACTGCACACCCGTGCGTTGGGGGACCTCATATTTTTGGTGGGATCCGAACCACTCTCACTCACACACTCACGCGCGTAATACAATACATCTTAGATTCTAATAATTACTTAACTAAGTAGCTTAATTATTCACATAAAAAAACAAATGGCACTGAACGCCGAGAATTCAAACCTCCAACGATTTTCAACTATATCTATTTCGATTATAGTTTTAAAACAACGAAAAGAAATAAAAAAAAAAACAAAACAAAACATATTCTGACACTGAGGAATGTCGAAAAAAATAATAAAGAAGAGAAGGTTTGAACGCTTTTAACAAAAAATATATGAAACATGCGATGAATGGATCAACACCGAATTTGAATAGCAACGATTACCGCGCCAGTCTTGTTCTTCGTAATAGCTAAAAGTCTAAAATAATAGCCCAATTTTTTTTTTACTAAGCATTAATTAAAAGCATTGTTCGTTATAGTGGATGAGAATGTGCATAATCTTATATAATTTATAAGGTATTTCCAGTGATTTTTTTTAAAGAAAGTGTGACTCGATGGAGAAAGTGTGCTCAAGAGTTCAAGGTAAGACGATAATTTACGCAAAAATAAAGGAATTTAACGTGAATATGCTTTTTTTCCATGTGCATGTGTGAAGAATCTAATTAACAAATTGAGTTTGAACGTAGACTGGACTGATTCAAGAGGACATAAATGTACAAGACGGGAGCGTATCGTCGGTATTCCATACTCACGGTGTATCGGGAGTGCTCGGTCTTGCGTCGGAAACCGACAACGACCGTGCTCTGGACATTCGGCGATTGCTCCGGCTGCGAGAGCGTTCCCTGCTTTGTTCCCTGCTTCTTCGGCCGCGACGTTCCTCGTCATCCTCGGAAGATTCGGTACCATCCGATTCTCTGGCGTCGTCGAAACGTTGGCGATCTGCATTTTGCCGAAGTCGATCGTTTTCCTGATTCCTCCTCGGATTAGCCCCACGGTTCAGACTATTTCGGTGACGCTGTTTGGAACTTCTCAGCGCGTTCACCATCGCATCGGTGAATTCGGACCAGCTGGGCTTCGGTAAATTCCGATTTCTCGCAACAGACGCTGTTCAAGAAACCAAATCAATTAAAAATCTATCATTGACCCCCATATTGGGAAGAATTCTTTAGAAAAAAAGGAAAAAAAAAAACAGCTTCACTACCATAAAGCGCTTTCGCGAATCTCGATTTTCCAAGAGCGATCTCGTCCCTCTTCCGACCGTGCCACGTCAAAGCTGGTGATACAGAGTCCTTCATGGCGTTCTTCAGAATTTCGTTGGCCGTTTCGGTCAAGGTATGGCCACCCAAGGAACCCAAGTAATTTATCTGAGAAAAAAGTCAATAACATTGAAATAATTTGGTGAAAGATCGTGCACAGGCTGTTGTTCGAAAATACACGTTTTTGAACTCACTATTTTCCTGTAGTCTTCATCGGGGATGTTCTCAAAGTCGGTGACTTGCTGGGGGCTTGAAAGTGGCAACGAGTTGGGCTTGCTGGGGAAATCGGTTGACAATTCTCGTTCATACAAGTTTCGAAGTTTGCTATACATTAGAACAATCCAAATAATCAATTAATAAAAAAAATCGGTGTCTTTTACACTAATTGCACTGAGCGTGCGATAACTGCAGTGAGAAATTGTTTAGCCAAAGTTCCATTTCGATTTTAATACGCACCGCATCTCTTTCGTTACGAATTTTCGCAGCGACCTGAATGACAAGAAAAAGAATAAAAATGTATAACGAAGAGGGTTTTTGGAATAGCGATTCCTCCAGATGCAAACTTACTGTATTTCGCTAATAGCGAAATTTACCGACTCCTGCGATGCATAAATAAATGGTTGATTATTGTGATGCGGCCACGGTTGCGGCGGGTTTTGCCACGGTTGTTGATAGCCCAGTTGCACAGGGTTCCGTACTTCATCCCGGACTGCGTGCTGCCTCAATGTATTTTGTGTCCCGATCGTGTGGTTGCGTCCTGTGGAATTTTGTCGGTCTGCGTCCGGGGTAATTGTCCGGGTTTGACGTCGCTGTTGGGTTTCGTCCGGGTTCCGTGATGGTGTGTTTCGTGTGTGTGTTTCATCGCGTTGGCCTGGCAGTGGGGGTCTTGTTTCTATTTCGTTGTGTTGCACTGACCGGTCGTTATGTCGTGTCTGCGATTGGTCGCGTTGAAGTGGCGATTGGTGACTTGTTCGTGTTTCGTTGCGTTGAAGTGGCGGTTGGTGCTGTGTCTGCGTTTGGTCGCGTTGAAGTGGCGATTGGTGACTTGTTCGTGTTTCGTTGCGTTGAAGTGGCGGTTGCTGCTGTGTCTGCGTATCGTTGCGTTGTAGTGGCGGTTGGTGCTGTGTTTGCGTATCGTTGTAATGTACCGATCGGTTGCTTTGTCGGGTCTCCGTTTCGTTGTATTGTAGTGACAATGGGTGCGGTGTAAGTGTTTCGTTGTCTCCCAGTAAAGGTTGGTCTCGCATGTGTGTATCATTGTGGTGCACTGTCGTGTCTCCCTGTGGTGTTTGTGTTTCGCGGCCTCCCGGTGAAAATTGTTGTCGGGTCTGTGTTTCGTGGTATAGCAGGGACGGGTCGTGTCGTGTCTGTGTATCGTTGTGGTACAGTAGCGGGTCGCTCTGTAGTGTCTCAGTTTCGTTGTTTTGTGGCGTCAATTGGTGTCGCGTCTGTGTGTCGTTGTGTTGCAGTGACGGGTTGGATTGAATTGGTGGTTGATTAAAATATGGTTGTGGCGTCGACGACCTCAAAGTTGAAAGTTCTTCGTAATGTTTCGGTGAATACTACAAACAACGGGAGAATAGCTTATGGACATGCGTTTGTAATCGGAGAATAAACTCAAAGAGACCGAGGAATCAGCGATGAGTTATCGTTTCTTTCTATTTGAAATGAAACGTTCATCCATCATTGCTCACGGGATTATTCTTAGGTTCATCATTCGCTAACTCACGTCTGTCCCTTGACCGTAACCCACGAACGACAACCTATTAGCGGATGATGGTTCGTCCAACGTCTCCATTGCACGTCGAATTTCAGACACGCCCTGTTGTTGCATGTGCGAAAAAGCGGTGTTGTTCCCTCCTGACCGCTCAAATAAGCTTCCGCAATTATCATCCGACGATGTGGTTAAAAACTCGGGAACGTAATCGGCAAGGTGTGCGGGCGGACGTGTGTTCCTCGTTGGGCGTGATTCGTGCATTTTGTCTATTTTAAAATAAATTAAAAAACGCGAAAATATCTACTTAGGGTTAGGGATGCGGGGTGGCCGATAATACAAGTCGATATATACGTTGAATCAAAATCAATTCCAGAATAACCCACTCAGAAATGTGGAAAAACCTGGGAAAAAGACAACCCCCCCCCCCCCCTCCCTTCGATCTTATTTGACCGTTGATAAGTAGCAAGAACGTTCATCGTGGCCACTATGAATGTATCATCGACCAGCGATTCTCTACCGTTTTCGTCGAAGCGATGCGGCGCCCACAAAGGCATCGCATAGCACTTTGCTAGTACATCGTTAAACGACACCATAGTTATAAGGCCACCGAGTGCTTTGCATTTGAAAAACCCAACATCAGACGACGAAATACCTACATCAAAGAACGGTTCTACCGATTCGAATTTCTTTACAATCAACCAAATATTATTCTGATATTTAATAATGTTCTCAATTATGCAAACTTTGAAATCTTTAAGCAGGCAGTAGCGATTACGGTTCTTTGCGGTCAAGATGAACCGAAAACTTTTCAAGCGGTGGAACTGGAGAACCTCGTCAACGAGAATATCACGTGGTAGTGGTCCACTGTCATGTCGATAGAGGGCTACTAGATCTTTAGAACGCTTCACGCGGGGTCGACAACCAACTACTCGAGCACGTTCTGCCCGTCTGTTTGCTATTTGCTGCAGAGACAAATGGGGTTTTCTGATACATCGGCGAAAGTATTGCATAGCGTTCTCGTACGGAAAAGTGGAATACTCGTCGGCCGGACCAAGATATTCCACGTCGTCAACCAGATGTAATAATCCGTGAACGTTATAGCTGACGAAATCGTGACTATAAAGTCTCGGACTTTGAAGAACAAAAAGTTTCAACGCCATTCTAGCGTATGTCAATTGTCGACGAGACGGATTGGAAGAAGCCAAGACACGGGCGGCACTGCTCAGCAGGAGGAAGTGATCATAGAAGACAGCGGGCAAGATACCATAAAGAACAACGGCCCCCGAATATAACAAAAATTGTCGAAGCTCGGTAGCCTTCCATCGGCCATAACGATCCAGCAGATGGGGTGAACGCGCGAATTCGCTAGGGCACCAATCGAACAAAAGTTTGAGTCTATCCGAAATTACACGAATGTCGAAGGCACACAACTTACACGCTTTCGAAAGCTTTCCATCGACCCAAGCCATCAACATTCGCTTCATGACACCGAGATACAACAAATGCATGGGATCGAATGGAACTTGCGATACGGGGCCCATAGGAAGGTGGGCAAGGGGACTCTCCGCGGCATGCTGATGTTCTTGATCAAATTCGTTGAAATATTCTCCATCGGTGCGCGGTACATTTTCAATTTTCTCATAAGACATACGTTTGCCCAAAGTTTGACCGCAAATTTTGCATTTTGAACAAGGTTGCGTCGCGTTATGGCCAACATGGCACAATATGAAAGAACGAGCGGGTGCATCAGCAATGAATGCTCGAATAACGAGAGAATACTTGGATTCATGATAAAAAATGCCGCCCTCTGCTACGATTCGATTAACATCTGCAACGAAAAGTCTAAAGAACTCCATCGCGCTCGTAGGTTTTGTCGACCCTCTATATATTCCTATCACCCCTACCGATGTATTTTCGAGATTCGCGATTCTGCATTGAATAGGCCATATTTGATTCCTGCCCGAATTATCAAGACTGGCTCCGTCCGTGTTAAAATCCATCTCCAAGCAAGCTGGAATTTTATCTATTTCAATCGAATCGAGAATATCAATGATCGCCGACTCTAATCCCAAATGGAGATATTGTCCCGGGTGTACGTCTAGCAGCTCGACCGATTTGCGCGGAGTACCCAAAAGCGTTTTTATTGACTTCGGAAGAGTTGCGAAACACGAATGCCTTTTCAAAATTTTGAGAAGATCATCACCGGCACGGTGAGAAATGCCGTTCTCGGCCAACCACGAGGCTACGTTATCACGAAAGCTATCCCTGGGACCTGTTACCGATGTTTCCGAGGAGTCGGATTCCTCGCTAGACTCTGTATCAAGATCCAACGATGCTTCAATGCCATCATCTCCATTATCGTTTTGTCCGACGCTGACGCTACAATTCCTAACCTCATTTGACGGTACCGCGATCATGGACTCTGTCTCCGACAAACAAGGTTCCACGGGATTCACAAGATCTGCGCTGTGCAAGCTACAATTATCAATTGTGTCATCGGAAGAATTTGTCCTTGTTGCCTGACTTTGTACGGACGACGCCTGTTCACGGGTTTTAATTGCTGATACGAGGGACCTATTTATTCGAATTTCCCTTCTAATTGCACGCCGCTGCCGTGATGATAAATCTTTGAATAACTTTCGACCACGGGACCTCTTATTAATGAAGCCCGGCATTTTTACGACTTATGCTAAGGTAAAAAGTGAGTAGGAATTTAGGCAGGCGAATAAGTATAAGCAAAACAGAAACGTCACTTCCTTTTGTGCGGTGAAAATGATGAAACCCACGTATGTTACGGAAACGTTGGACTTTCTTCGGGTAGAACAGCGCGTGGTGACCAATAGCAGTATCAGTAGAAAGAGCCTGAGTGAGATGACAGAAATGAGGGCTGCGTTATGATTCATAAGTATAAGTTGAAACTCGTAATTATTCGCCAATTGCTACGTGGCGAGAAAAAAAATGAAAAGAAATAGTATAGAAATAAATTAAAGGAAGATGCAACTGATTGAAAAAAGCCTTGTTACTGGTATACGAATGAAAGAGTCACGAAAATTTTTTTTGATCAGCCAGACGAAAAATTACCCGGTCGGTGGTCAATTTTCTTTTTTATTCAAGGATTTCAAATGAAAATGAATTTTGATCTCGCACAAAAAGATGAGGACTGTTCAATGTCATCTTTCGTTTCTATTCCAAAAAGATAATCTTTGAATCTCAATTCTCTTGGCGTGACGAACCTGCAGCTTGAAAACTTTGAGAAATTCGTAATAATTGGTGAAAAATCTGGTCCAGGGAGTTCGGAAGAGATTTTGTTCACGCAGAGAGACGCTTTGGGGTCGGAAACCGCGCGTGGTGAAAAAAACCGCGCAGGTTTCGTAAGGGGAAAGAAACGGGAGCAAAATTTTCATATTGGTATTTTAATTAATAACAATATAAATCGGCTATTCGGAATATTAAAATTTTATGAAAACAGTCAAGAATTCCCGATCATTTCTAAGTCGATAACGAGGGGAGGAAAAGTGATTCTTACTATTGCTCGGAATCGAAATCAAAATATCCCCGAAGGGCGGTCTTTTCTTGCGGAAAAATAAATAGAAATAAATTCAACGGAGATGCAAGTAATTGAAAAAAGGATTGCCACTGGTACACGAATAAAAGTGTAGCGAAAAAAGTTATTTCTACTATTGCTTGCTCGGAATCGATAGAAAAATATTTCCCAATAGCGGTTTTTCTTGCAAAGGTAAACATGAACAGAAGTTAGAAAAAGAAATAGAATAGGAATAAATTGAACGGAGATGCAACTAATTGAAAAAAAAGGCTTGTCACTGGTACACGAATGAAAAAGTCAGGAACTTTTTTTTTTATCAGTCAGACGAGAAACTACCCGGTCGGCGGTCAATTTTCTTTTTTATTCAAGGATTTCAAACGTTAAATGCCATCTCCCGTTTCCATTCCGAAACGATGATCTTTCAATCTTAATTCTCTTGGCGTGACGAACCTGCGGCTTGAAAACTTTGAGAAATTCGTAATAATCGGTGAAAAATCTGGTCCAGGGAGTTCGGAAGAGATTTTGTTCACGCAGAGAGACGCTTTGGGGTCGGGAACCGAGCGTGGTGAAAAAAACCGCGCAGGTTTCGTAAGGGAAAAAAAGGGGAACAAAATTTTGATATTGCCATTTTTATTAATAAAAATATATATCGGCTATTCGAAATATCGAAACTTTATGAAAACAGTCAAGAATTCCCGATTATTTCTAAGTCAATAACGAGGGGAGAGAAAGTGATTCTTACTATTGCTCGGAATCGAAATAAAAATATCCCCGAAGGTCGGTCTTTTCTTGAAAAAATAAATAGAAATGAATTCAACGGAGATTCAAGTAATTGAAAAAAAGCTTCGTCACTGGTGCGCGAACAAAAGTGAAGCGAAAAAAGTGACTTTTACTATTGCTCGGAATCCAAATTTAAATACCCCCGAAGAGCGGTCTTTTCTTGCGAAAATAAATAGAAATAAATTCAACGGAGATGCAAGTAATTGAAAAAAGGATTGTCACTGACACACGAATATAAATGTAGCGAGAAAAGTTACTTCTACTATTGCTCGGAATCGATAGAAAAATATTCCACAACGGCGGTCTTTTCTTGCAAAAGTGAACATATAAATAGAAATTATAGAAAAAGAAATAAATTGAACGGAGATGCAACTAATAGAAAAAAAGGCTTGTCACTGGTCCACGAATGAAAGGGTCGCTAAAAATTTTTTTGATCAATCAGACGAAAAATTACCCGGTCGGTGGTCAATTTTCTTTTTTATTCAAGGATTTCAAATGAAAATGAATTTTGATCTCGCACAAAAAGATAAGGAATGTTCAATGTCATCTTTCGTTTCTATTCCAAAAAGATATTCTTTCAATCCAATTCTCTTGGCGTGACGAACCTGCAGCTTGAAAACTTTGAGAAATTCGTAATAATCGGTGAAAAATCTGGTCCAGGGAGTTCGGAAGAGATTTTGTTCACGCAGAGAGACGCTTTGGGGTCGGAAACCGCGCGTGGTGAAAAAAACCGCGCAGGTTTCGTAAGGGAAAAGAAACGGGAGCAAAATCTTGATATTGCTATTTTTATTAATAACAATATAAATCGGCTATTCGGAATATTGAAACTTTATGAAAACAGTCAAGAATTCCCGATTATTTCCAAGTCAATAACGAGGGGGGAAAAAATGATTCTTACTATTGCTCGGAATCGAAATCAAAATATCCCCGAAGCGCGGTCTTTTCTTGCGAAAATAAATAGAAATAAATTCAACGGAGATGCAAGTAATTGAAAAAAGGATTGTCACTGGTGCACGAACAAAAGTGTAGCGAAAAAAGTGATTTTTACTAGTGCTCGGAATCGATAGAAAAATATTCCCAAACGTCGGTCTTTTCTTGTACAAATAAATAAAAACTGGTTCAACGGAGATACAACTAGTTGAAGAAAAAAAAATGATTGTCACCGGTACACGAATAAAAGACTCGCGAAAATTTCTTTTGATCAGTCAATCGAAAAATTACTGGGCGGGTGGATAATTTTTTTTTTTTTTTTTTTTTTATCGAAAACTCGCGAATAGAAATAAATTCAGGGGAAAAAGAAATTAGAAAGGAATTAGTAAATATTCTCGACTTACGTTCGAGATGTTCTCGTCAATCCGTTAATTTTGTCTCCTGCTCGTAATTATTGAACGTGATCCGGTTTGTATACGCCGATTATTTTTCCGCTGTTATCTCCCACGTGATTCCTTTCCTGTGTGATACGATCCCTCAATCCTGTTGAAAATCATTCAATTAATAAACGTATAGATTATGTTGTTATGCTCGTCCTCAATAACGTGGAAATTCTCTTATTTTACTTTTTCTTTTTCGAATCTTTATTTTACTTTTTTCACCTGAATAATTTTTTCAATATTAAATATTTAAAAATAGCGAAAAAATTTGTATTTAATTTTATGAATTATTCTGATGTTGTTTCCAGCCGATTACGTACGGGTTGAAAACCGTGAAGCGAGAATTTCTCATACTAATGCGCTATGAGAATATACCATTTTCGAACGGAAAATTAAAACAATAAAAAATTCAAAAATATTGATACGATAAAATGTCACGAAAACGACACGAGAATATCGATCACATTTATTATGGGTATAAATGAAAAAATTAATTCATCAAATCCATGCGGCGTTGATTTGTTTCTCCTTTGTTACATTTACTTTTCAAATCTCGGCCGTGGATATTCGTGTCTCAGACAACATAGTACGATTATACGTTGAAAGTTCGTCGTGTTCTTCGAGCTGCCAAGAAAGAGAGGGGGGGGGGGGAGAGCACAACACTGAGGCCGCGCCCTCAAGGCAATCCAAGAACAATGTCAACAAAATTGAGAGCCTCGATCAAACATTGTCATGAGAAGTTTTTTTTTTCAACAATCGAAGGGTGAAATGAAAGATTTTAATCCAAAACAACAAAAACCCAAGAAAATTGAATTCAAATCGATTTGTTATAAAGACAATAAAAACAGATAAAAGGCGAAATAAAGTCTCGTATCAAAATCACGGAAAAAAAAATATATTACCAACTGTGGGAGGAATAAAATGCTTCGTTACTTACGGACACGGCAGAACGAAGTTTTCAGCCGTCAATATGAAAATGTAGAAATTATTTAAAATGAAACAATACTTTACGATATTTGTTGTGCCTTTTGTCCTCTGTCAACCACGGAACGTCGATGGAATGATGGACCCGTGGAAAAAGTTTTATCCCACAGCGACAGACATGCTCGGAAAAAAATATTATTATAGTAAATGACATGGATTTCCGAACAAAGTAAATATTCCTCTGTCAGAAAATAACGAAAATCCTCCGGGCGTCACAATCAAAATTATTTTATCGCGTTATCACCTGACAATGGAGAGAATATTTAATTTCTCAACGAAACAATGTATTTCAACAAGCCCGAAGCCTCGCTGCTACGATAATGGCGGCGTAAAACACGTGTTGAACAGAGAGAGGCGGCCTCCGCGACCTTGTCAATGACACGAACGGTTTCACGATGCCGCGGAAAATACTCTTTCCTCCCAACTAATAAATTCCTTCTACCATTCAATAAACAATTTCCTATTGTTCTTCGGGAAAGTTCCGTTGAAAATAGGTTTCCAAAAGATGAATATCAAAAATATTTTTGCCCGAGAAAGTTCTCGATCGTTATCTTGTCGTTAAACGCGGGATTGACATCTCAACCACGGATCACAACGATACGACAATACAATCTGCTCGTTAAATACTGTTCGCGGTAAGTTAATGCAAATTTAAACGGATAAACACGAGTTTTACTATGAACAACACACATTTGAATTAATAAATTCGGAATTTCTCTTCGTCAACGAGATAAAAAGTTTCAACGTTCGACTTTCGCGGTTAGACGGTACAAACGTTTGCCACTTACACTTTCTCGATGATTTCTCGACGATC